>JAAGAY010000639.1:0-32427 GCA_011801015.1 Ardeotis arabs | reverse complement strand
GTCCAGGTCCCTCTGGATGGCATCCCTCCCTTGCAGCGTGTCAACGGCACCACACAGCTTGGTGTCGTCGGCGAACTTGCTGAGGGTGCACTCTATCCCACTGTCCATGTCGACGACAAAGATGTTGAACAGGGCCGGCATTCAGCATAATGTCTCTGCCAAGACAAAACTGGTCTTTAGAAAATGGAAAGCACCAGAAGTGAAAACACATTTTCTCCTTCTGAACTTTAATAACACATGATGAAGTAATGCAGTTAAAGATGTGTATCATATCGTTCACATAGCTAGACACTACTAACAAGTAAACAAACGCCACACAGTGCATGGAGTAAGTGAATTTCCATTTTTACTAAGCAGTTCTTGAAACATACACATCAGCCACAAACTGTAGAAATTGGACTGATGATTGAACTAGGGATCTTGGCTACACTTAGTATCCAGCTTTCATGCCTTCTCATATTTAATATTTTTTTATTATTAACAGCCAGCTTCCCACAGCTGAGTTAAGCAAACACCAAAATCATACTCTTACCCTTCATCTACAAAATTGATCTAGTAATTATGGTGATGGAAAATGTAGGATTTACACTTTCTTCAAGCTTTCATATGTCACTATTACTGCAGTAATAGCACTAACATGGAATTAAAAAAAAAAAAAGGGTCATGCTATGCTTAATGATTTTGTATAACCAAAGGTATGTCCTGACTATCTTAATAGAAGCAATTTCTGATTTGAACTCCAAAGTGTTAGAAATATCCATTGTTTATGCCTTCACGGTCTATCAAATAACTTTACACCCAGCATTTGTACTTCTTGAGTACAAGCACTGGTGCTAATGTTAAATAGATTAAAATATTTATATAATAATTCATTATTAAAAATCCTTTGTCAAGCCAATTATATCAGCAGAATTCTGACACTCTTGCTTGTAAAGAGACTGAACTTTAACAGTGGTTCACCAGACTGCCTACTAGGTCATCTGAGTTGCTACCATCAGTCGAATGAAACTAGAGCACAGGAAGATTGCATTCCACAGCTCAGCAATGGAATGTACTCATTACGTATGGAAAATATTTGTAATTTTATTTTTAATGACATAGGATTGCCTTCTGATATTGAAATGACATTCAGTATACCACTGGGTAGATAAAGATATTTGATAGCATTTATAAATATTAATATTGCTATTTCAGTCTCAGCTGTTGTTTATTGTCAAGCTTACAATAATGGATTCAAAGCTTGACTACAAATATAAGTAAAAATACTGAAAACTAGGAGTATTATCTCAATTTTTAGCTGAAAATTATTTTCACTGAATTTTTTTGATCACATACAATGAGATAAAAATGAGTTTGACTTTGCAGCAGCAGATTGCAATCTCTTCCAAACATCATAAAAAGCAACCTGTTCCACATTAGGTATCAATATGCTTTCGTTTCTATAGTAAGTCAGGAGCAGTTCTGTCTGTACTCTCTTACGTAAGCAATGGCTAAATCTATATTAATTAACTAAACCATTCGGGGCTTGAGTTCTCGCACTGTTGTGTGATCATCCACATTGTTTAACTGTTTGCCGTATTTTTGGCTTGGAACAGCTGACATTGTCCTTGCCAAGAGCAGGCATGGTCCACGGGATGGGATGGGCTGGAAACTGTTCTCAGGAGACTTTTGTAGGGGCAGCAGAAGGGATCAGCCCTTATTATGCAGTGGGAGAAGGAGAGTTTCGCTAGCTCTACGGAGACACATTCTAGCCACACTTCCATCTTGCTACTAAAGATGGTGGAAAATAATTACCAGCAGATATGATAAAACTGAACCACACCTTCAAGAAGAGAGACATTTCTAACTGAATTTTTTAAATGTTTTGTACAGTTACCTCACCTAGAACATATGAAATAAAATGCTACTAGGCTTCTTCACTTAAACTTGATCTGTGATTTTCCAGTACTGAATGCTACATGTCCACAGACAAGGTAGTACAATGTAGCATTTTTCTTTGCCATTATTTTATGTGTAAACAGACTGATGAGCTCAGAGCCCCATCCTAAATGTTTTTACTATAAGCATAATTCAAAGCACCTCATGACTGGATGCCAGGAAGTTCTCATAATGGTATTTTCAAAAACAATAAGGCATAATGACAAACAGACCACTGCCAATGTAGTTTCAGAGTCTGAGAGAGACCTTCAAATTGCACCACAAAGTGTTTTCAGAATACACTTAAATTCATTATTTTGCTATAAGTGCTCTGAAACCGACCCTCCTGCCACTGGTTTAAAAAGCACTTTCTCAAAGTGAAAACTAATTCCATCATTAGGGGACAGATTGTTCTAAGAAGCTGGATTAGAGCAGCATCAGCATGAATTTCAAAAACTTGCATGTAGCTATAAATACAATGTGCAATATTTTGCAATATCTAATGTGTTTTGGTCTAATGTTGAACATGCCCCATTGTTAAAACCAGCTGTGTTCTTTCACTTTTCATTTCTATAAAGCTATGATAAAGGCTGTCAAAGCAAACCCTGCAGCACCAGCCTTTCTTGATAAAAGTTCTGTGTACACAGTACATAGTAATCTCAAGATGGAACTTTGTTTCAAACCAGAACAAAATCTTTGGCTAATTATAAGTGAACTATATTAAGCACAAAAGGCAATTTCAATTTATACTGAACAAAGTTGCATTTTACTCTTTTATTTCAAAATGCATTTGTCCTGGTTTCTGAAACTAATTGAAAATTCAGTTTGCTTAATTTTCTAAGGTTATTTCTTTTATTGCTTTTAAGTAGTCTGTGCAATACTGTAACATCTAAATCCCCCAAAAAGAAGATTAGTGGAGCTTTTTTTTTGTGTGTTAATTTGTATTTAAAGCTTTAGAATAAGAAATGAATCATTCTTTTCATTCCTTACATCACATTAGTGCAGCAATCACTAAACTAACGCTCTTATTATGAACACATTCAAAGCACTTGGAGGAAAATTGCCAACAGAAGTACTACATAAAAATAGGTCTGCAGTTTAAACAGAAGAGGATTAAAAATAAAATTGTAGTTTATAGGTGACCGGTTAAAGGAAAAAAAAAAAGTGCACTTTTATTTGTTTTGACTTTTCTGTATATGATACAAAGAAAACCTGAGGAACATTTTATAAAAAGAAATTATTCTTCTAGCTATTTTTTCAGCCATACTTTATGGAAAAACCATGGAGTTGTCTCTTCTCCTTTTCCTGAAAGCTTTATGACTGCTGGGTAATTTACATCTCCCTTGTAGTTAGTTACAGAGTTTGACTGGCCCCAAGCAAAGACATAAAGGTTAAAATGTCCTAGGTGTATTACCTGGGCTCTACCTTCTTAAGGACCTTTGGCCATTTTTTTTTTGTCTCAGAGAAGTCAACAGTAAAGTTTATGAGCCAGAATTCAGTCCAGATTTAGATCTGGTAGAAGTGATCATGCCAACAAGAAGACAAGTATTCAGGTCTGTAACTAAATGGGAGGTCACCATTTAGGAAGAGTACTCAGCTGACTCTACACAGCAGCTGCAGTAGGAGCAGGACCCCACCAGGGAGCCTGGGAATGGATCAGATGACATGCTGAAAAAGCTGGTTAACTCCTTGTAGAATCTGCGGACCTGGCATGTGGCTTTCTCCTGGGATGCAGGAACTCACCTGTCAGTCACTCAGCATTGCATGATGTGGCATCAATCCAGGATGTGAGTAGTTTTCTACTAGTCCCTTGAGACTAGGACTGAGTTCTTTATATTCCATGGTTTGTTTACTGTGGGTAGGAGCAGCTGTAATCCAACAGCAACCTTTCTGCAGCCTAGGTACTGAAGGCAGTACTGGTGAGCACTTCAAAGTTCCAGGCTTTTCTTCTTGCCTTTCTAATCAAAGGAAAATTTGGGAAGAAGGATTTTGAACCCAAGTTAGGAAAGAATAAAAAAGACTGGAGGAGCAAAGGAAGTTTATTTTAAATGCATCACATCATCATTGCAGTTTCATCTTCCTACTCTGGGGTCTGTAATGTTTCTAAAAAAAATAGGTTTACTGTCAGTGGAGAGTTGCTGAATGGAATTCAGAGAAGTTGACAGAAGTGATTCAGAGCCAGCTCAAGACTTCTCAGCAGTGTTAACTGATTTTAGTTGCTTAATGCTAAAGATAAAACTATATATCTGAGGCTGTGAGATAGGATAAGAGACATATAGAGCAGTGATTTCTCTTTCTACTATTAAAGGACTAGAATACATGTTTGGTTTTGGTGATTACTTCAGCTTCAGGGGCTGAGAACAAACATGTTGACATTATCTGAACATGCAGGTAGGATGCAGAGATTAATAGGCTGTTTTGCTACTTTTGCCAAAGAAGCAGAGTCTGAAATCTGTTATTTGAGCCAACTTGGTGTTCTAGGCAAATCTTAAATACCTAAACCTAGCTGTGGTTTAGCATCTCCAGTACATTGTTAAAAGGAAAGATGGCAATTGTGTGAGAGAAGGAAGGAAGGGAGTAAGAATTAGGCAGAATACAGGGCATGTAGGCACCACCTCCCCAAAAAACAGTTATCAGTCTTCTTTATTGGTTATTTAATGATTATTGGTCTTTCTAAAATTCATATGATGTATTTAGTTAGCAAACAGACAAAGTGATATGGTCTTTATCAAGGTATATTAAGAGAAAACTCTAGGTCTAAGATGCATGGAATTCAGACCCAGAATGCAAATTAAGCTTTATTACAGTCTACTGCGTCCTTGCTAATAGGTGGTTGTGTGCCTAGCAGGTTGTGTAGGAAGCGATGTCCTTCAATCCAAATTATAAAGCCATAAGATGTTAGGACTGCTAACACACTCTCCCCTGTTCTAGAAGATTAGGACCATAGGAAGGTTCTTGGTGTGTTCAGAAGTTACCAACCCAGGATTCATGAGTCTTCTCTATTGGTTTGATGGTTAAAAAAGGCCAGATGAATGTAGGATGATTTATCATTTTTGTTCCTCTAGTAATTTACTATTTGGTAAATGATACAAGTGGTGCACAGCTGTGTTACATTGTTAATTTGATTCAGTCATGTCCAAGACCTGGGATGTGTCTTACAAAGTGTCATATTCAGTCCTGTTCCTGCCAGCTCATTCCTTCAATTTCAATGTGTTAAGTTACAGGTTTGTGGGTCAATGCTTTTCTGATCAGGTTATCTTTTTCCATTTTCATTTCAATGTTTCATTGGCATAGCATAAATCTGAAAGAGGCTGAGTCTGGTAAGCTGAGAGTCACAGATAATTAAAGATCTTGACAGCTACCTGTTTGCAGGCAAGCTTGAGACTGCCAATATGATAGTTCTCAGCTGTATTTCTGGCTATCAGAAGTGTATTAGGAAAAGGAGGGGTTTTTTTTTTGTCTTCCAGGAGAAGGAAAGGAGTAAAATCGTAGTACTCAAGTTTGTGTATTTGAAATTGGAGACTAGCTTGGATGAATCCTATCTCTGATTGAATAAGATATAATCTTAAAATCCATGACCTTGGGAGGAGAATCAGATAGAAAAATACTAATTGGGTGTATAAAGGTTCTTCTGTAACCTTGTAGCTGGCAATGGCACCTGCTAGGGTATTTTGTGACAGATTATTGGTGACCATTGCTTTTGAAAGACATTTTTATTATATCAGAATAATGAAGGTGATGAAGATGAGTCTGAACAGTAGCTCTCCTCCTTACATTAATTTTACTTTGATGTTTAGGTTTAAGCAAGCAGGAAAAGCAGAAAGTGCTCTCAGATACATCAGAACAGGCATCTTTCATTTCTATAAACACTTTCAAGTACAGTGGAGTGTCCAGAGATGCCCAAGACAATAGCAAGCATGGAAATCACCAAGAAGGAAAGTTTACTAAGAGCCAGATTCAATTTTCTATGTGACAACCCTCAGACAACCTTGTTGAAAGATCCTGAAGGAAAGGATGATACTTTAATTTTACTGAGAGAACGCTATAGTCTCTTCCTTATTCAGTGCAATAATTTAATTTAAACAAAAAGTGTCCATGCTGGTATCAATGTTACTACTACATACTCAATTTCATGTAGGTATAAGTGCAGTTTGTGTTACAGTTTGCAGCAGCAAGAGTTGATCTTTAAAACCCAACTCTGTCACCTCTGTGGCCCTACAAGTAATATAATCTATAAAAAGAAACAGTAGACTTCATATTCACCAACTGAAAAAGCAAGGATGATTTTAAAAAATAAAACATGCATGATTGATAAGCATTTCAAGCCTTCTTAACATGAAGAAGTCTTTAGGACTTAAATTATTTGCTTTTCATTCTTCACAAATTACTGGCATAGTACACTGACAGGAGGCATGGCTTTGTGCATTTGTATTTTGAAGACACTTTTTGGAGTTTGCCCTCTTTAAAAAGATGGTGAAGGCAACTAATATCTGCATTTTAATTTTATTTCTGGTTGATTTCTTACACAGTAGGACACCTTAATGTGTCTAATGAAAAGTTGGTATGTTTTCTCTCAATCACTGTGTGCAACACTTGGGACAGATAACAATCTTGTGCACCAATCTGGTAACATTCATCTGTTTAGTCGTCATATGTTTGTTAACTGTATGCTACTTTGTAATTGACTTATTCTATGTCTTTTAAGTAATTTATTTTGTTTTCTTACTTTTTAAAATAAGTTCATGTGAGTAGGATCTTCCTGCCTTATTATTTTGAAAGGAAAAACATGCAAATAATTTAACAAAAGATATCATGTAAGACTCACAAAATCTGTGGATGCCATTTCTCTTTCCTTAGGTACTGAGAAGAAAGGCTGTCTACCTGCAACTGTGCAGAAAAGGACAAACCAAATAATTGTAACACCATAGCAGAACCCTAAGAAAAACAAGAGATAATGCTCTTAACAATGAAATTGTTATTGCTACAAATTTATTATTGTTTTTAAGTACGCATACAAGATCAACAATATTGCTTCTTAATATAGTACTCGTGTTTTCCTGTCTCCTAAATCAAAAAGAATAGTGAATTGCCCATGGCCATAGATGCTATTGAAAATGAACTGAAAAAGAGCATCAGAATAGATGCTTTTCTATCGATGCTGCATTTTTTTTGTATGTTTGGGGATACATTTGATTATAGGTCAAGATCCATGACTCACTGGTATATGCTTAATTTCAAGCACATTAATAATTTAATTTATTATAATGGGATTATTCGTATGTTTATTTTAAGTGTTTTGGTGGATTGGGAAAATTACTAGATTGAACTATACATGTGAAATAAAAGCACCTTTGCAAATTTCCTTTTTCTGCCTTGATTAGTTCTACATTTCATCTCAAAATGTTCCAAACTCAAAATATTACTGTGTTCTTGATGGTTCTTAGGTCTGTTGAAAATGGGATATTATCATAGAATCATAGAATCATTATGGCTGGAAAAGACCTCTTAGATCATCAAGTCCAACCATCAATTATATTCTAAGTTCTTTACATACTTTTGGAAAATTTAATTATTATTCTCTTTCTAAGGAAATCCTATCTATGAGGTTGAAAATATATTCATTTCTCCCACGAAAGAAGGTTTATCCTTTTCTATGGAGGCATTAAGATTGCTATATGGTAGATAGACAGATAGATAAATGGACACCTCTTATATATTCCTTCACTTGAGAGAAAATACACATTTCATTTTCCTCTCCAGCTGTTTCACTTCTGTTCCTGTCTTCTTTGGATATATAAGGAAAATATCATAACTGTAGCTTCCCATTATATGTAATCTAATTTGAGCCCAATGACACATTTTATTAAGATTTCTAAATGATTGCTTAGATCTTAAAAGACATTTAAATTTTTATTTAATCTGTGGAAGTCATAAATGCTAATCATCAATTCATGTACCTAATCTTTAGCCTTGCTATGTAAAAAATGTCTTCTTTACAAAAGCTTGCTTCCTCAAATATTCCATTGCATCTTTCCCAATAGTTATAAAAGGGATGGTATGCTAAGCAGTAAAACCGATAAATTTCATCTAAAATCTATTTAAAACAGCTGGGTCATTTGGACCACATTTAAATATAGAAGGTATTACCTTGCTATAGGAGACACAGCAACATAAAAAACTACTAGTAGCATGATTCAGTAAGGTGCAACTTAAAGTCATCCATCCAGGTGAGAAAGCTCGTGTTAAGACTCACTTCACAGAAGTAATATGCACAGATGAATCTTTGACAAGAGAAGAAGCACGCAAAACCAGTCAGATCTGTGAAGAGTAAATACAAAGAAGGAAAAAAGTCTGCCAGCCATACCCATTTTGGCAATAGACTTCTGCTTTTAGCCTTTCACTTTACCCATTTAGATGATGATCTACTGGATTTCCGGGTATATAACGAATGGCCAGTGCATATGTGGATGAAGCCCATACTGTTTCCACAGTGAGTCGAGTGCATCCTGAATACATCAGATCTACAGCACACAGACAATAAGTTCACCTATGTTTGTGCTGAATTTTTCCCAGGATGCATCAAACATGCTGTGCATTTTAAATGGCAAGTTAGCATATGTGCATATAGATGCCTCCAGAGCTAGTAATCTTGGATCCACTAATTCTGGAGAATAGACTAATAGTTTGAGCAGTCTGGTACCACAACCCTGAGTAGGAACACAGCATTGTCACCCACTAGTAAACCTGGTATGCCCTGTCTCTTCAGTATGTTTTCTGGGGCACCGCTGGATTCCTGCACAGAAGAATCGAGGTTCCCTCTGTCCTTTCTTCACTTCAATCTCTGTCATCTCTAACACAGGGCATATCAAGGGTCATGCCTTTGGCCTCCATGAGTGACACCATGACAGGAACAGAAGCAGCAGTACAGCTTTGTTGTAACTTGTGGCCCTATATGCCTGATGTAGCTCCTCGCAAACATTACATTCACAACGTGGAAACTTGGAGAGAGTTTGTGGCATCATACAGCAGCAAAACTGAGTATGTGGAAAACAGCACTCTCCTCAGTTTCATCCTAGACCCTTCAGACAGTTTTCTGTTAAGCAGATGGGACAGGTGCTCCTTCTCTAAATACAGAGTATGGCACCTTGCTACTGGGAAACGTAAAAATTAAGTAAGTTGTCTGTACCTCTCAAAAGTTCTAACTGCTGGAAGTAGAAGATAGAAAGGGTATTCCTGACTCTGATCCTTCTCATGAGCTGACACTTGCATGGTGTTTAGTCAACGTAAATATATTAACTTGAACAACCATATTATGTAGGCCGTAGTACTGCTAACTAAGTGATGAAACACACGGAAGGTAGCTAAAGCTAATCAAAGGAAGAGAGAAAATATGTAGGTTGATCATAAGAACAGTTCCCTGAAAAAATGATACACTATCCAGAGAAGTCATTTCCTCAGGGAAATGATGAAAATGCCATCAAAAGGGAATTTTTAAACTGAACTTGACAAAAGGAAATATGCTTCAGGAAAAATGCTGTATGGGTCCTATGCCAAAGAAATATGCTGAGTACATTTCTGTTTCTTAGATTTATCTGATTCTGCATCAGTTTATGCTATGCATTAGAAAATAAATGCCTTAAATATAGAAGCTGACTATGCAAACCTGAGCAAAATTATTTTCATCATTCTTAGGTAATCTAGATCATCACTGATGGCAAGAAAGAATCAGGGAATCTATTCAAATTACTGATGAGTATTTTCTAGAGGTTTTATCTTAATGGTATAGATGGAGTATACGTACTTATCCCTTCAGTTAATCTCGTTTTGTATTCTCTTCCAAATTAGAATTCAATATTCCTGGCTTGCTTTCTTTAACTTACTTTTTCCAAATTGCAAAAAACCTCAATTCTGTGTGCATTGTTTTTACATGATTCCAATACTCTGAAGTCAACTATAATGGATAACAGTAACTTGGTGTAAAGTTCCTTCTGTCAGACAATATTGAGAGCCAAATAACAGGTAGATCAAAGACATTGCAGCACATGTGACCCATCATTACAGAGAGTGAATTTTCTGTGGTTTCAAATTGTGTTGCAAGATCTCACCATAGAGAAGCAGAACCAGAATTGTTCTTGAGTGATTGTCTTGCTCCTCTGTCCCTCTGTCTGCTGTTTTCCTTATATTTTCTTGTTCATTTGTCACTTCAAAATTATCTGTGCTCTAATGGAATTAAAATCTCCACATCATTACATTGTCAACTTATGGGAAGATGTCTGAGACTCTGCTTTTGTCTCCATAATTCATAGCTATTCTGTGAATTGGAATCACATTTCAAGAGCTTTGGTGATTAAGGTAATTTAGGTTTTAAGAAAATTCCCGTGGTTTCCAAACAGTGGACATTGAAAAAATTAATATAATCCTAGAGCATTTTTCAGGTATGTTATTCATCTCTGCTCACACAGTTCTGCTGCAGTCTCAACAGAATGTCTGTCGCAGAAAAATACCTGTTACAGAATTGTTCATAAAAATTAAAACCTTTTATTTTGCAGTGCAATATTACAGAAGCAAAATAGCAGTTTATTCATATTTAAGAAACTGTTTTACAAGTATGCTGACTAACAAACAAACCTCTGGAGATCCAAGTACAAGACTCAGAAATACATTTGAGAGGAGGCTGAGATAAGTATTCTTAGAAAATTGCTACGTAGGTAACCAGCTACAATACTTTTTACAGACATGATGATGTCTGACACTGATGGGCTTTCTTTTGTTAAGCAAAGGCAAGACCTATGTGTTCATGTTCCTGTAAGCCTGTTCTACATTACAGTAGCTTGTGTTTTTAAAGAGATTTTCTCCAAGGAATTGGTTTACTGTATTAAGAGTGGAGAGAGGGTGTAAGGAAAATGGAGCAAAATAAAGGCTCTTGCCCACATGAATAATCTGCTTAGTGTGAGGTGGAATTGTGTTTATCAGTTGAATTTTAAAAGCCTTTTCATTCTACATCTTCTACTGGGGAGTGGCAAAGTATGGGACCCAAATCCAGAGTCATACTTTATGAACAGAGTATCAAACATGGCCAAACTATTTTGGGCTGCTGGTTGATGGGAATTTAATAATAAAAATGACTTAAACTTGATTTAAGTTGTTTAGATTGCAATTTGATTTTAAATTTATTGGTAGAGTTAGACCTGAACATTGTTCATCTGAAGCAAAAGTGATTTATATAAATAACTTATAAAAATAATTATTTATTGATAAAATAGAACAGTAACAATGTTTTATTTCTAAGGATCTTTTAAACAGATACTATTAAGTAGAGAGAACAAGGGAAGTGACACATAAAAGAAACAGCTCAAAGAAGAGATGAGTGACCATTGGTCTGTTAAACTTGGCCTAAAAAATAACCTTTTTGTTATTTTTCTATGGTGACACCTAAGACCTCGAGGATGCCAAGTATAAACTTCATCCACTGACACATCTGCTTAAGAAAGAAATTTTGGAGAATGCATGTGAAACCTTTTTTGAGGGAGGAAGAAGCTTCACCATTTCAGAAGCCAAGGCTACAACCAGTTAAACCTGCGAGGACTGTGGTTTCCAGCTCCCACTAGATGTCACTACAGGACACCAATTCAACTCCGCGCCCCGGCAGGCCCCTGGAATTTTGACAGCTAGAAATGATACCTGTGGCTTTGTGTATAAAACTACTGTAACTGTTTGCACATTTTTAAAAAATGTAACAGTAAGTTAAACTTAAAGAATAAGGTTCTTAACAAATGCATAGTCTGGCTGCTTTCTGAACACCAGGTGATAAGAATGCGCACTACCTTGTGTAACTTGTTTATCTTTCAGAACATCAGGCCAAGCACCACAATAATTATAGGACAGGCATCGAGATATCTTTTTATTTAGAACGAGTAAATTAATGCTTTGCAAATACTAAACCTGATAACAGTTCATACAAATTGTTATTTGAAATATCGGCAGGTATGTAGTAACCAGCAGTAGAGGAAATAAGAGCTTTTTGCTCTATGAAGCAGTCTCACTTTTTAAGATTAATTTAATCAGGAATTAATAAACGGAAGACTATGAATATTAAAAAGTCCTATATTTTGCATGTGGTATTCCAGGTTCCACACTGGACATTGAAATGGCACAATTTTTCTCAGTGATCTGCAAATATAATAAAAATATTTTTGTATTCATATGTTCTCATGAATACATACATTCATTATTTAACCAGCTGTAATGTTTTTTCAGAAGTTACTTAAATAATTATTTGGGTAGCAGTCTGCACTTTTATTACAAATACAACATTTATTGAATAGTGCTTCCATAAAACCAGTCAAATTTATAATTTTTCATGTTCACATAATTATTTCTATTATATTCTTTCACTGAACTATGGTACATTTGTGGAATGTGTGTATGTGTGGGAAACAGCTGCACAAGGGGCAACCAACCACACGCACTCCATATATGTGCAGAAAGGAGCCAAATAGAAGCCAGCAATGTTGCATGGGATAGAGAGAAAAAATGAAGATTTTTTTTCCCTATCAACAACTTGGGGACACTTAAAATCTACTTACACATTTGTGTGCCCAAAAAAATGACTGCAATAAGAGTAATCAATAATTCCACAGGGCATGTGTACCCAGTAGGGCAGAGGAGGATACATAAAATGTACTAGCAGTGTGACAGCATATGTACTTATATGAAGGAGGGACACGGTGGAGTATCAGAAAAAGCAAGCTATTTAGTATTATTGAATGTGTGCCTGAAAAAGAGTAACTGAGACAAGTATATCTTGCTAGAATCGTAGAATCACAGAATCATTTACGTTGGAAAAGACCCTTAAGATCATCGAGTCCAACCATTAACCTAACACTACCAAGTCCACCACTAACCCATGTCATTGTGTGCCACATCCACACCACCTTTAAATAACTCCGGGGATCGTGACTCAACCACTCTGCATAGCCTGTGCATTCCAGTGCCTGACAACCCTTTTGGCGAATAAATTTTTCCTAATGTCTAATCTAAACCACCCTTGGTGCAACTTGAGGCTGTTTCCTCTTTCCCTATCACTTGTTACTTGGGAAAACAGAGCAACACTTAACTTGTTACAACTTCCTTTCAGGTAGTTGTAGAAGGTCTCTCCTCAGCCTCCTCTTCTCCAGACTAAACAACTGCAATTCCCTCAGCCACTCCTGATAAGACTTGTGCTCCAGACCCGCCCCCCCAGCTTCCTTGCCCTTCTCTGGACATGCTCCAGCACCTCAATATCCTTGTAGTGAGAGGCCCCAAACTGAATCCAGTATTCCAGGTGTGGCCTCACCAGTGCCGAGTACAGGGGGATGATCATTTCCCTACTCCTGCAGGCCACACTGTTCCTCATACAAGCCAGGATGCTATTTGCCCTCTTGGCCACCTGGGTACACTGCTGGCTCGTATTAATTTGGCTGACAAATACCTCCAGGTCTTTTTCCACCAGGCAGCTTTCCAGCCACTCTTCCCCGAGCCTGTAGTGCTATTGTGACCAAAGTGCAGTACTCAGCACTTGGCCTTGCTGAATCTCATAAAATTGGCCTTGAGCAATCAATCCAGCCTGTCCAGATCCCTCTGCACAGCCTTCCTACCCGCAAAGCAGATCAACACTCCTGCCCAGCTTGGTGTCATCTGCAAACTTACTGAGGGTGAAAACATAAGAGACTGGTTGAATTTAGTTCTTTTTAAGATGCAAAGAGACACACAGATGGATTACAGTTCATAAGCGTGTAAGACATAGCTGTATATGTTCAAGAATTAATTGTAGACTATCAAAAAATCAGGTGCATATATAATGTTGTTTATGCATGCTGAAGACGGAGAGGGATCTTTGAGGTAATGAAGGCCTCTTACAGAGGTTGAATTATGTAGAAATTCAAGTGATAATTTGATAGGAATTAATATTCTTCCATAAGGAAAGCAGGCAAAGACTCAAAAAATTTCTGATTGTTCCTGGCACTGTTCTGCTGTGTCAGACAGGACAAGTCACAGACCTCTGTGCACCTCAGCTTTTCATGGCTAAGATGTTACCTATAGTTTGAGTTCTTTGACTAAAAACAACATTTAAGATCTAGTACGACGGACACATTTCTGTATCAGAACTTTATTGAAATTGCAGTAACTGGATTTCCTATTGTTATGCAAAATAATTTAAAAAACAATATTGATTCCAATTACTACTGAGTCAGTGTGGTCATGTCCTTGGGGTTATATCATAGTAGTTTGAAACTTTCAATCAACAGAGTGCAATTTCTTGAATATGACTTTTTCTAGATATTTATCCTAATGGAAATGCGTAAGATTTAATAAAATTTAAGTATTATCAAGTTGGACTTGTTTTGGAGATAAGTAGCAGATATTTGGTGATATGCTGTATCATATGTCATCTACTGGCAATTGCCATCAGTTTGTCCCATCTCCCATTATATTAATTTTTACCAGAAATCACTTTAGAGGAAATACCGGACTAAAAAACATCAAAATGATTGCCTATAAGAATCCAATGTTATATGCCCATGTGTGTAAATGTAAGCAAATGCTAATAAGGGGTGTTAGGTATGTTGTTAAACAATATTAGTTGTCTAATATTCTACCCATGATAACTACACATAGCACCCATTGTAATTAATAGGAGCTCCACATACATTCTGAAGAGAAACACAATAACCAGTATTTAAAGTTTATAAGTAGTATATAAACTTAGCTTCTTACAGGAATCTTCTAAAGAAAGAGAAGAGGATAGGTATACACCATGGGTCTAACAGATTATATTATCAGCTATAGTGGAAAGTCACCAGACTACATTTAGATTTAAATTACTGTTTAATTAACTACTCAAAACTAAAGGAGTAATTTCGGTTACCTTCACTATAGTTTTCTAGCAGCTGGAACAGTACATCATGGAGCAGTCATGCTAAAGCTAATGCTTTGAAAAAAAAAATTGTAAGAGTGAGCCCAAGAGGAGACATGGGCATGTTCCCAGTATCTCTAAAAAAGCGCATACTGTTTACATTTAGCAGCAGCAAAACCTGCTATGTGATGCAAAGTTTCAGTGGAATGGAACCTCCCACAGTGGGAACTCTTCTCCAACTAAAGGATTGTGAACAACCATTTGGAAGGAAAGACAACACCATGGGTATATGGACAAATCAAACCTCCCACAGTGGGAGCTGTTCTCCAACTAAAGGATTGTGAACAACCATTTGGAAGGCAACACAACATCGTGGGTATATGGACAAGTCAATCGGCTGCTTGGCATCCAAGCTTTCTTTTTTAAGAAGTCTTTAGACAAAACAGTTGTGAAGGAAACTGATAAAATGTACCTCAGCATAAATCACAGAATAATGCCCTTCTGAGTTAGCAGAGAGGTGAAGCAATAGCTGCCCATTTTCATTTAGTAAAGAAAATAAGCCCCAGAATTATGATAAATGACATTTACTCTCAGAGAAGAGCTGCTATTGTTCAGATTCCTGAAGCTGTACCAGCTGATAGTTTCCAATTAGAATTAAATTATTTATAACCAAAATGTGGTCCAAAGTAAACTGAAATCCCTAAGCTCCAATGTAAAAAGAGAGTAGAGGAAACAGAAATACATTAAAAGAACCTACTAACCATAAAAACTAAATAACTTAATCTCACAAAACAAGGCTACTCATCTTTTCTGCAGAGAAGGCTGAGTTCCAGTATGGCATTCTCTCATGGACTAAGTGGTTTCAGTATAACTGTTTCTGTCTCTAAGTGCTTGGCCATACGTGATCAATGCAGGAAGTACTAGGCTGTTAGTGTTCCTTCATTATTTGAGCTACTTCTTAATATCTCAGAATCAAAGGTAGCAGTCAAATAGAGTCATTCTGTAGGTTGCATTCAATGAACTGTTCCTCACTTCTGTTATAAGGAAAAAAAAAGAAAAAAAAAAAAAGACTACGAATACACTTGACTGGAGAACACATATGGCAATTTATGTAATTCCTTTGTTTTATTACTAAAAATATTCCTTTCTGTTTTGATTACAAATTTCCAGGTGAATGAAACACTGCATGCTGGAGGTGGAAGCAGAGCCTTCTTGAATTTATGAATGTGGAAGGCTGGTAGAATAATGTGGTTGCTTCAGGCAGTACTGCTGAGCAGATCATACCCCTCTATCAACACTGCATGCTGGAATATTGAAATTCCCAACAAAACCAGAGAAAAATCTGAGGTATCAGAACCTGTGAACACTTATTTGCTTGTTCTCTGTTTTTGTAGTTGCAAATGACACTCAATACCCCAGGATGCTATGCATTACTTCATTATAGAAGCAGAAAGCAAAAGCTGGAATGGATCAGTGGAGTCAGAGTTGAGAGGCCTTGAAGTAAAGGACATAGGTAGAGTCTCTCAGTGAGGCTTTAGGAAGCTGGTGAGAGAAACTGCACGAAGGTGGTGTTTTGCTTATATCCCTAATTGTTTCATTCTTACTTACACTCGAGCAAAGGTGGGTTTTTTCATTTTATGTGTCATTTACCTTTAAAATGACACCTTGCAATATTACAAGAAATAATATTAAAAATAATGTTTGTTTTCTAACACTATGTCAGAGAGGCTAGAATTAGAGGTATCTCTGGAATCTGTTGAATTCCACCCAGCTTGACAAGCACAAGTGTTCCCAAGGTTAGGTCCAGTTAAAAAGAGTGTGAGCAAGATTCCCTGGGAGATTTATCCAATATGTAATTACCATAACCAAGGGCTTAAATCAATGAGAAAATGACTACATTACTATTCTGTATGGGTATGCCAGATTTTTTTCCCTTCTTTAGACAGGGTTTAATTAACAATGTTAGAATTTGTAAGTAATGCAAGTTGCTGTGACTTAAAATTTTATTTCTCCCCTCAGATATCAAAACAATCTAATAACAGGGGAGAATTTTAAAGTTACTTCAAGAATTTAAGAGCATATTTACCCCTCCTTAGTAGAAAGGATGAAGAGTCTTTAAAAATTGACACAATAGTACAGAGTTCCCTTAGAAAAAAAGTGGTTTTATCAAACATAGGAAAAACTTCCTGTAGTATTGTACTTGTTCTCTAAAAGATATCCTCAAGCAACTACTCAATTTAATAATACTTGGTATCAGATACCTGACAGGTGATATTATTTGTGGAAAGGAGTACATGATGGCTGTATGCTCTACTTTTGCAGTGCAGGTACAGCACCTTTGCCAGCAAAGACTAACAAGAGAGAAAATATGGGTATTCCACAACTGCTAAGCAGAGCAGATAAATTAAAAAAAAAGTAAAAAATACGCTTTGGCAAAGGACATAGGCTGTACTTTTTATTATTGTGCTTTGTCTTCTGTCTGCCTAAGAAAAAGAGGGAGGTGGAAGTCTATTATGTTATTTGAGTTTGAGTCAATAGATCCGAGCAGTGGAGTTTTTGAAAAACAGAACCTAGATCATCTGTTCTCCTGGCTTTACTATAGCAAGATATTGTTTACATTGGTAATGCCATTCTAACAAAAGCCTCCCAGAAGGCAAGTGTAATGTAAACCATAATAATAATAAGGAACCAAACAAAACATTATCAAACTTGTCAGTAAGCAAATAGACCAGATTTCTTTTTCCAGTTCAGAAACAGAATCTCATCTAGTAAACTGCTTGACTAATTTTCTTCCATGGTTTAGTTGATGTGAGCAAAGTCCAAGTTTCAACCAGTCTTATATACTAAATAGTCGATAAGTTTATGGATAACATTATGCTATAATTCTTATTTCTTTTAGCAGCAGCATAAGCTCAGAATAAGTTTCTTTTGTCACTGACAGGACACTGTGTCCATGGTACAGTATTATCCACCTTTTATCAGGTGTTGGTGACCTGCAGTATGTTAACACCCAGGAGAGATGTGTTTGACTACTCGCAATCAGCACTGAAAGATACTTTATATTATAGTTTGATATGAGCTACACTTAAGCTAATATGAAAAACATATTGTTCTTTTGGCTCAATCAGGTGATTATTTAAGTAAGTATGAATCCACTTTCTCATAGATCCTTGGTTAGCACAAGAATGTTTTAAAAAACCTCAGTCAAATGCCAGGAAAAATACCACGGGAGTGTGTTATCATTCATTTTTCATAGTTATTATTTTTGCATAGTAGTAACACCAGTTACCTTTTGCTGACTTTTAGAGAAATGAGCAAATACCCATGTCAGCCATCTGCAGTCACCAGTTACTGTCTGTCTTCTTCTGATTATTTTCCTTCCTCGGGAAAGCAACTTTTATGCTCAAATAATAGTCATATAATCCTCAAATAACACAGTCTATGCTCTCTGCTGACTGTGTCTGTGTCATTTAAGTGAAAGACTCGCAAAACATGGAGTGGTACAAAACATGACATCAGAAAAATCTTAAAGACAGAGGCATTAATGTTCTGTGTCTTTTATTATTATAGTCTCTCTCTTCAAAGATGCACAATGTACTAAATAATTAACTTATGAACTGTTTACAGTGTAGTCACATAGAATTAGGTTCCAGAAAGGACTAAATAAAGCAAGTGAAAGCTGCAGTTAGGATCAGCCTATGATCAAGAAAGGAATAAGTCAAGAATATACCTGTCAAGAGGACCCTTGGTCAGAAGCAGAGTGGGAACTGAGGATGAAATGACAGGAGGGCAGAGGCACAGGTACAAGAGGCACTCAAATCAGAGCTAATCCAGGCCCTGTAAGTGCATGTTGAGCAACTGGAGGGGTTTACTTATACTCCTAATGGATGGTCCATTACCAGTGAGACTTACAGTCAGTTGCAGTTAAGCTGCTCTTAAATTTAACTGCTGAAGAGATTAAGTGTAATCAGTTTCCCAGTCAGCCTTCTCTAGGTGGCCCATTTATTCCTTTCTTGGACCTACACAAATTTTCTTGAGGATCTCAGGATATTTCACATGGACTGTAGCCCTTGCAGGTAACTAAATAGTAAGAGTTCACCAAGATTTTCTCCCAGTCCATGCAATGCAATCTTTCAACTGACAGGTGGTGGTGGCATGTCAGTGATGTACCCATAAAGTGAATAATCTATATAAAGCCTAAACTGAGACATGAGAAATATTGGTTGTAGTGTAGAGCAATTCACCTGTAAATTGATGTGATCTTTCTTAAGAACAACAGACGATCTAAAGTCTCAATATTCCAGCCAGTGAGACAACTGGACAGTTTAGTTCAGTGGGTACTTATTGGGTTCACTAGGTACTTTCAGCATCCTACTCTACTATTTTTTTAACTGTATCAAAACTCTCTCAACACATGAAGGACTTGGAGATTATAGAATAGGGACATTTCCTACTGAACACAAAAGATTCTCTCACTGTCATTATTCATCTGCAACAATGCTTAACAAGTGTTATGAGAGGGTGGACACAGCTAGGTGAATAAAACAAAACATTTGTGTCATGGTTTAGCCCCACTCAGCAGCTAAAACACCACAGGGTCACTCACTCTTCCTCCCACTTCACTGTCCCTGCAGTGAGGTGGGGAGGAGACTCAGGAAAGAAAAGAAGACAAAACTCGTGGGTTGAGATAAAAAGTTTAAGAGAACAATAGAGGAAAAGAAAATAGAGATGGAAAACAAAAGAGAAAATACCTAAGCACGTAATTTACAGTACAATAGCTCACAGTGGATCCTGACATCCAGCCCCCTCCCACATAACAAAAGCTGCCCCTTAGAACAGTCCCCACTTTACATACTAGGCATGATGTCCCATGGGATGGAATAGCCCTGTGGCTAATTTGGGTAAGCTATCCCTGCTATTGGCTAATTAGTAAACTTCCCCAGCTCCAGCTCCTCTCACAGGTGAAAATTAACTCTATGTTAGTCAGAACCAGCACAATTTGATATTTTATGTCACAAAAAAAAAAAATGAAGTTAATATTACGGCAGTGCCTGGGGTTCTGTTTGGAAAATGGTGTACCTTTCTGACATAGCTACACTCTCAATTTCTTTCCGTTCTCCCACCTACTCTTCAAAGGGAAACGCTTTAGGTAGAAGTAATTCCACTGGAAAAATGAAGAGCCTTCCTCTTCCTGGAGGAAGCTCATATGAGAAAATCATCTCTGAGGGAAAGCTTCTAAGCAGTGGTAATGCATAACCATCAGCAGGTAGACAAATAATTCCAGCATGTCCGTATTCTGTCATGTCTTGCTCTGTGTTTTCTGATAATCCACTAAGTTTATGGTATTTATGATATCCTGTGTTCTTATGCCTAATAATAGTCTTAAATAGAGAAGAGAAGAGTTGAGTTGAGTTGAGTTGAGCGAGAAGGGACCTACAACAATCATCTAGTCCAAACTGCAACATAGTATAACCTTGTTGATTTAGATGATTGTGTGAATTACATCAAATGAGTTGTGAGTATATCGAACATATGAAAAGCAAACTAGGAGCATCAAAAACATACCAATAATATGATGTTAACTTCAGATTACTATTTGTGGTACTTTGTGAGTAACATGTGCCGTAAAATAATGTACAGTGTATATAGAATTTTCCTGTGTCACCTCAAATGGTAATGTACCATTTTCACTTTAGTGCAAAGAAGACTTAATGCAGCATCTACCTTATGTTTCCAGCACATCAGATGAACAATATATTTTATTACAGATTTAAATCTACAATAGCTTAGTGATTTCAAGTGTGAGCATGATCAGGAAAAAAATAATCTGAATTTGTTTAAGACTGTCTACACTCCTGACACACCTAAGATGCTTAAATAGCATTGTGCAAAGATGTTAAGTTTAAATATTTGTTGCACTTCACACATATCAACAGACAAAAACAGTTCTTGTTGCTTCTACAGCAACAACACAGTAAAGCCTTAATTAAAGCTTCATCTGACTTTTTTATACTACAGTTGCAAAATCCTGCTGAAGAAAAAGGATCATAACAGGTGGGTTTGGTGTCCTGGCAATTAACTCTTGCTGTTTCTTCTATTTGTCACATTTGGAACTTTTTTCTGTTCTCAGGGAATAAGAATTTTTATCACATTTCATGCTTGCAATCCCTGATGGAATTGTTACCCATAAATTTGCACAGCATACACAAAATATTGAGCCATCAGCATTTTATATGACACACATGAGAAGAGTATAACACAACCGTGGGAAAGAACTGTTGTTCATAGATCAGTGAGGCAGATGATAAAATATTAATTTCCCTAAAATTTAAAACACAGTATTGCTGAAATGGCATACTGAATTCTTGTGTTATTACATAAATAACAATTAATGGAATCAAGGGAAGGGCAAAGTCCAAACAATGGCACTTTTTCCATCGTTATCAGATTAGCAGCAGGGATTTTTCTCCATTGTAAATAGGATTAAATGAGACAGAAATCAGATCAGGCAGTACATGTGCATATATGCAATCAACATAAGAAACTGAAGACAAAAGTCACCTAATATGTCTAATATATTACTTGGGTTTTTTTCTTTCTTTTACAAGGGCTTTTCCAAATAGCTATACAAAACAAAATTCCTACACTTTTCACACAGATGACTACACATTTTTCCCTTCCACTTCAGATTACTTCTGAAACAATACTCCAAGCTAAATTCATCAGTAGCAATACTCATATGATCCATATTTCTACTGTATCTTACTAAATACTCATTCTAAACGTGAAGTTGTTCTTTCCTGCTACTTCATAGTCTTACTGCCACAGAAATCGTGACAATTTTAGCAATAATTTCTACAGTAAGGTGACTATTTTTTAAATAAAACAGCACAAATAGCACCCAAGAGGCACATCCAGTGCATAAGGCCACATAATGGGATTTGTGGTCCAAGCTGGATCACGTGACAGACCTGCTCATCTTTTTGACAAGTCATGAGATTGAATAGAAGAGTTGTCTTCTCAGTCAAGATCCATCTCTCCTGCTCTCCTGCTGAGACTGAGATTAAGTAAAGGTAGATAATAGATACTGCTGTTCCTTGGGAATAGTGGCAGGGACACACAGATCTGAATTTTTGCAGAGATAATACATCCCTTTGAAAATTCAAATTAAATTAAATTGATCTTGCTTGTGTATCTTTTGCATTCCACTTTGCACAAATTTCTGCATATTTTTGATGGATATTTAAAAAGTTGTACTTTGTACTTCTTAAAGTTTCTTAATACTCATGTTGTTGCTCCCTGAGTTAGTTGCCTCCTGCCACTTAGATGTTGGTGCATTTCAATGTTTCTGCCCCTGTACAGCTTGCAAACATTTTGAGGAAAGCAATCCTGATGAGAGAAGCTACACACTAGTAAATGTCAAGTATTTATAAAAAACAGCTCTCCGACTTTGATTATGTTTCAGAATTAGATGCTGGTTTATAAGCACTCTGAAAAAAAGCAGAACGTGCCAATCTCAGTATCTGACAGAATGTTACTATTCCCACTTATGGTGGCAAAATCCATTATCATTTGGGCTGTGTATTTTAAAGTACCTCTGTTCTTTGTTCATTATGCTGTTTAGAAGGATCATCAATCTTCCCGGTTTAACATTAAAGGCATCTCTCAGTCTCTTATTTGATTGCTGTCACCTTGATTATGCTGTCACTTTTTTAGGCTGCCATTTGAAGTCTAGTTAGCAAGGACAGTTGTCAACCACATGTGGATAACTGGCTGTTGGTCAACAGCTTCACTATTTTCATGTTCAATTCTGAGCACTCTTCAGCACATAAATTAATTATGCATCAGGAAACACATTTTTAACAATGCCTTAAAAATTTGCAGTCCACCTTGTCATTTTACAATTAAACATTTACCTAACAACTTATGCTGACCTAACATGAGATTAACAGCTCATGGGGAGTTCTTCCCACAGACTGAAAAAAACCTTCCTTGCCAGAAATGAATACTAAAGAGATGTCTCTGAGAGACAGGAGTCCGTAAACATACCTTATGCTTGTTTTTTTCACTGGCATACTTTGGGATGCTGGTTTTGTGCCACAAAAGAAGCTTTGAGCAGTAGCCAGCCACCATACTTTTGCCACTTTTTGCAGGTCACAGAGTTTGAGAAGTTCTAAATTTCATTTTCAGTTTTGTTCAATCAGAGGATGAACATTAAATTCAATCAGATGTTTCCTTGCTTATGGCATGCCAGATTCTTTCAGCCCTGCAAAACAGAAGACAGTATTAATCCCATTTGAATCATCTATCTAAACAGACCTACCTATATCTCACGTGAGCAGAAATAAATACCTTTTTTTTTCAGCTAACCAACATTTTCCCATTCCCCAGCAATATTGCTACCACTAGGAAGTGGCTTTGTTATTCTATACAGTGTTTTTTTTTCTTTCAGAAGATCAAGAGTCAACATTTTGTGTATATGTGCATACATTATATATATTCTAGTGTGCTATCATCACAGTGCACAAATTTTCTGTTGGAAGTTAATGTAAATGCAAATGCCTATTTCCCATCCCTGTCAGATCTCACAATGCGTCATACCATTTAGTTTAGCAGAGGTTTCCTTTCTGTACTAACTGCATTTATTACATCCACATGAAAAATAAAAATTGTATCAGAACTTAAGATTTTAAAGATGATGATTAAACTTTTGAAAATTAAAAGGTCTTTGCAGCACTTCATGAAAATACCTTATAGTCCCATTCTCTTCTAGAGGAGTTGTTTCATTCATCTAGCTGAATATTATGAAGAGGTTATGCTCTATACTGTTTTAAAAATAAGTGACTCACTTTCAAGCTTTTTATGGAGATGTTTTCCTCCATAAATTTCAAAACGAAACCACAGCTAGTGTTTTGATGTGGAAGGTAGTCCCAATTTATGTCATTCCTTATCTCATTAGTTGTTTCTTTTAAAGTACAAATATCCTACCAAGATGAAAAACTAATTAGTCCTATCTAGATTATTGAGTCCTGTCGGGAGTAAAATATCCTATCAAGACTAAAAATATAGATAGTGAATTTGCTGCTTCTACAAAATCTCTGTAGCAGTAGCTGCTGAAGGATGCTCCATAACATACAAGTCATTTTTCCCAATACTTAAGTAAAGAGCTGGTCATGACTACATGCATATGAGTGACTACAACTACTGATGGTGGCTCCTGTATTCAAAAAAAAGTTATAAAGCTGTGCTCTAAAGTGTCTCCTTAATTTTAAGGAAATATTTATAGTTGTAGAGTGAATTGTAGAAAATATTTGTTTACTACACAATGTTTAGAAATATGACAGGCTTCTTTTCATAAAGTTATTTGCAAATAATTTATACCTAGTGTCGTGTTCATTTAGTAATCTGGAGATTCATTAGTACATAACTAGAAAAGGTTGTACTTTAAATATAACAAAACTATTTACTTATGTATCTAAAATGTCATATTAGTAGTAAATCATTATATTTATTGGGAAACTATCTGGTAATCTAGTATACTTCAGTGATTTCTTTACAAATTTGGTAAATGCAAAGGAAGTTTTACAAAGTTTCCTAAGAAGATTTCATAGAAGACAATTTTAATGAAAAGATTTCCTTTCTTGTCCTTAGGTCTCGGGGAGATCATGGAAGCAACTCTGTATTGTAATTGCTAGAACTAGAAAAGAGAATGTCACTGAATGATACACATACACAGGCAAAAACAAAGGGCTGAATTTTTTCTAGAACATTTATGAGGTTTCATATTAGAGGAGTACTTCAGAAAACTTACAAACAGTTCATGTTAACCCCATACCCTTAATGTCTCTGAAGACCTCTGTGGAATGACAAGTGGATTCAAAGGCACTAGTAGTATTCCATGCCTGAAATGCATTAGAGGAGAAAAGACCACATAAATTTGATCCAAATGACTAAGTTTAGCTACTGCATGAGCAAATTAAGATGACAAGGTAATGTCTTTTCATTAAGAAAAGTCATTGTTTTGACATGTTTAATTCAACCTACGGTAATCTGATCGGCCTTCAGAGTGTAGAAAACCTGATGTTAACTTGGCTTCATCTGTTCTGGCACTTAAACTGCATATTAATTAGTGATGTGAACTTTGAATATATGAGGCAGTTTTCGTCATCGCTAACAAGCAGTCTCATAGTGTCTCCTCATCAACACTAGCTTCATGTTCTACTTCCACAACAATTCCATGCATTTTGAAACGACACCCTAGGTTTTTAATGCTCCTCCAGCTGAACCCTTTTCCTCACTGGGACCTGTAATGAAAACAAGAATGAACAGTCAGCATTTTTTGTCATTGTTGACAAATTCTTAGAGCTTATAATTGTAGAGGCTTCCAGCAGTAACGTACATCCATTTGGTTTCAGAAGCAATGTATTTGCAGGAACTGAAAAGTCACACAAATGCATTGTCTCAAAGTCCTCATGTACTAAGTTTACTATGGACTTACATTGTGGTTCACATTTTTCTCCCATTTACACATTGGATCGTAACTGCAAAGTTCCTGCCTGTCCTTTAACTCTGCACAGAAACACAGTTGTGAGGATTGTGAACTGCCTTCTAACAGAGTTCTTATTGCTGTGGCATATTGATGTATTTAGATGACTGCATCCATGTAGACAGGGTATCCTGCCTTTCATAATTTCACAGTTGTGTAAGCAGCCACATGAAAAGCTTTCAGAGTGTTCATCTTCAGAATTGAAAATGTAAAAATATTCATATGTTTTTCATAGACAACCAAAGCTTTTTCTCAAGTGACCAATACAGAATACTGAATGGTATGGGAAATGAAGGTCTGTTGAAGCAAGGTTTGTCCAGGTTATACCCAAGAAATCTTCTTACAGTGTTTAATCTTATGAGAGCTGTGCTCCATAAAACTACCAGTCACAGTGTTGACAGTTGTGCTTTGATAGTGAGAAGGTTTTGGTAATAAATTTGCAACTCAGACTATTTTTAAAAAATAAATTGAAGTAGCCATCTACTTTAAAGTCTTCAGGCCAAATGCAAAATGCATTCCTCTGACATCATTTTTCTGTGTTTGAAAAACATCAATGTATATGGTTACAGCCTTCCTGAATGCATGGAAAGTCAGGAGGTTGCTGATCCAGCCTATGGATCCCTTCTGCTTCTAAGATCAGTGGGCCTGAGCAGCACTCAAGACACTAAATTTGTGTCTGTCCTATCAAATACTGCCACAGCTACAAAACCAATACTGGTGCAGGATACAGTCTGTCAAGAGTATCTAGGAGCTTGAATGTACTCCCTCACAGAATCTCTGCATTGCAGAACTCTAGATTATATAATTTTATAATTGGTGAAATAGTTAGCATCACATAGATAACAAACAAGTAATGTAAAGCTTTGGAAAGACACAAAGTCCTAATTTTTTTTTTCAGTCCTTGTGCAAGTAGAGAATAGTAGACCTCAGGCCTACTGGACCAGGTCACCTAAGCCACAGAGAGATTTTAGAACTGTTCTCTCTTTTATCATCCTGTTCTTTCCAGTTCAATTTTTCATTTGTCAGTAAACACTTGCCTCTGAAGTTTTTTCTCTGATAGCACATATAAAGACCTTGCCTCGTGGTTTCTAATAGTAGTGGGGCAATGCTATTTTGTTATACACAGTTCCCAGTGCCTATTCAGTGCAGGGATGACAACCCAACAGATGCATCCTCTCACCTTAATACGAGAAGGATGATTCAAGGACACGATGAAATATACTTAAAGATATACTCATTCAGATGCTTTTCTAAAAGAAAAAAGTTAACTTCCAAACTAAGCCTAAGATTCACTGGCTGAAAAGAATATGCATGAATTAATCACATTTTAGCAAAACAAACCAATGATTCCTTGACCTATAGCTACCTTAAAATCTTGTTTAAGGAATACTGTCATTATATTATTTCCTGGAGTTACATAATTGAATGAGGTTCATTTGTATAATAATTTTTAGAGCTGATTGGGCAATTGCTGATTTTTGTAGAAAAATTGAAAGCAAAAAGGTTTTCATTTCTAAGTTTCTTTTAGGTGCTTGTACTCTCTTCTAAGACATTCCATACCCTGAAATGAAGCAATGTCTACCTCAGTGTATCCAACTCAGATTAATGTGGTTAATCTACATCATAAAGAAAAATGGAAGCATGAGACAATGTACTGAATATGGAAGAAGTATACAAAATCAAAATACGATTTTTCTGCATATACAATGTTTTAGGTGTCAGGCATTTAAATAAAAAATCTTGTGAAAGAAGTACTTTCCAGCTGTAAAATTTCATTTCTTTCTAACAGTTTGAGAGGAAAATTTCCAACCAAACACTTCTGATAACTTTACTAATTAACCCCTTCATCCTACTTTTTGATCATTAAGTCCCAGAAAACACCTTGCTCTGAAGTTGTTATATTTTTATCTCAATTACATTTGTAAAGTAGGCTGAATGACTGCATTGTATTTATTATGCTACTTTTTAAAACTGACTTAAACTCTTTTGGAAGAGAATTAGAACCTTTCAGAAATGCCAAGTCTTAAACAATAGGGTGCTGTCTGTATTCCCTTGACCTGAGCCACATTAGCATCACTGATTATTTTACTCAAGGAACTAGAAAGATCAGACAGAATACTCTTAAATAAAGATAAAAATAATACACACATCCCTGAACTCCAACATCTTTTGTTCCGCTTTCTTATTTGCTCCTTACACAAAGGACTTAGTTTAGAAAAAATAATTACTTTATTTTGGAATACTAAAAAGTTTCTTAAGTTCTACTTTTTGTTCCATTTTTCAGATAAGGCTAGGACAGAAACTAAGGTTCCACCAGAAAAATATTTTTTGCAGCCAAAATATAACCACCCCTTTTAAGAATCGACTGAAGTGTTTCCATCTGCATTGACTGCTGCACCTGAGCCTGTGTTGGAGGTTTTATCCTGCCAACATTTATATGCTGATTACTCCTATAAAACTTGAGAGTCATTTCCCCAGCAGCACCTGGAATAATTGCAGAGTGACTGGCAAATGAATCATGAAGGTACTGTTAAGTGTGCCATTCACTGTGCAGCTAATAATTCTCCAGAATCAACACGAAACGTCAGCATGTGACCTTTTGCTTTACTGCAGCCCTGGTTTTGTACCTCTCTTCCCTTGATTTGTTTATTGCTGCATGTAACAATGACAACAAAAGGAAGGACCATCCACACTAGATTCTTTTTGCTTAAAATTAACTATGTTCATTAAAATGAAGAATGAATGCTGCTTTTATCAAAATAGATGACTACTTGTTGGCTGAAGTTATCCTTTACGTTGACATGCACCAGTTGTGCTTTAGTTTTTTCTGCTGAACAGCAGTTAGTTAAAGGTGTAATGTACTTTTAAAAAACAGGTCAAAACTCCTCATTGTATAAAATGTGGATCCTAAGTTCTCAAAGAACAACGTTTACATAATACATTCATCATGGTTGCTTTTCTTATTGACTCTTAAAAAAAGATATGAGTACTAGATTGCATCCGGCTTTTTTAATCTGAGAAGGATAAATTATTTCAAAGCTATCTTTACATCCCTTCATGCCAACAACTCCTTCATAAAAAAAAAAAATCAGGCTACTTAGTTTAAGATGCTAGTAGTTTGTGATAGTTTACTTTTGTATTGGGTATGTGTGGCAAGGTTTTGGTAGTGGAGGGGCTTCAGGGGTAGCTTCAGTGAGAATCTGCTAGAAGCTTCCCTTATGGCTGAGCAATGGAGCCAATGGCAGCCAGCTCCACGATGGACTCACCTCTGGCCAAGGCCGAGCCCATCAGCAACACCCTAGTGCCTCTAGGATAACATATTTAAGAAGAGGGGAAAGTTGCTGTGCAAGGAGTGAGAATATGTGAGGGAAACAACTCTGTAGGCACTAAGATCTGTGAAGAAGGAGAGGGGAGGAGGTGCTCCAGGCACTGGAGCAGAGATTCCCCTGCAGCCCATGGTGCAGCCCATGGTGAGGCAGGCTGTCCCCCTGCAGCCCATGGAGGCCCATGGAGGCCCATGGAGGAACAGAGATTCACCTGCAGCCTGTGGAGGACCCCATGCCAGAGTAGACACATGCTTGAAAGAGGCTGTGACCCCCTGGGAAGCCCACGCTGGAGCAGGCTACTGGCAGGGCCAAAGGAGCCCATGATGGAGCATGTTTGCTGGCAGGACTTGTGACCCCATGGGTGACTCACACTGAAACAGTCTGTTCCTGAAGGACTGCACCCTGTGGAAGGGACCTGCACTGGAGCAGTTTGTGAAGAACTGTAGTCCACGGGAAGAACTCACACTGGAGAAGTTCGTGGAGGACTGTCTCCCGTGGGAGGGACCCCATGCTGAAGCAGGGGAAGCGTGTGAAGAGTCCTCCCTCTGACGAGGAAGGAGCAGCAGAAACAATGTGTGTTGAACTGACAGCAACCCCCATTCACTGTCCCCCTGTGCTGCTTGCAGGGAGGAGTTAGATAAGCCCAGAAGGGGGGAAGGGTGGGGGAAAGCTGTTTTAAGATTTGGTTTTATTTCTTATTACTCTACTCTGATTGTGATTGGTAATAAATTAAATTAATTTTCCCGAGCTGAATCTGGTTGGCTGTAACAGGTTCATAGGATTCCTATGCACAAAGTTCACCCAGCATATGATATTTAAAAGCACAAAAGGTATTTGTTGCTCTGTTATAGCCTTGCAGAAGCAGTTACTAGCATAAGCAGTTACAGTTCCTAGCATCAGCAGTTACTAGCATATTGTTTTCCCTTTATGAGACTCTTACCAACCCGACCACGCCGGAGACACTGCTGAGCAGGAGGGTGATGATCAGCGGGGTCAGAGCAGAGAAGGGAGGTAGGCGCAGCACCTTCAGGGCGTCCCCTGTTGTTCGTAGAGTGTGCTCTGGGTCCTTTCTCTCCCCCTCCGCCCTGAGCCGCCTCTGTTTATACCCTCAGCAGATTCAGTGGAAGAGTACTGACCAGCTGTTGATGCACGCGTGGCCAGCACATGCAAAAGGGCCTGCCAAGTGCGTGCCCTGCTGGCTAACAGCAGTTCCTGGATTGCAACAACGTACTGCTCAATAACAACCCTTCTAGCTCCCCTCTCTGAGATAACAACCCTCCTTGCTCCCCTCTCCAAGGTTGCGTTCTCACAGCTGTGTGCATCTTGTAATTTCCCACAGTGGCCCTACACGGACCATCACTGAAACCCCTCACACATGGGCCCATAACAGTAATTGGTGAGTGATGTCCCTGTCCTTATCTCAACCCATGAGCCTTTTGTTATATTTTCTCTCCCCTGTCCAGCTGAGGAGGGGGTGATAGAGTGGCTTTGGTGGGCACCTGGCATCTAGCTAGGGTCAGTCCACCACATTAGGGATAATAATGTCTAACAAGTCCAGGACAGTTACTTGATATGAAGAAGTCCTAACCAGAGCTGTTTCGGAATATTTTGACAACATGTTTATCATCAGAAAACTGTGTTTCACTGAAAAAAAAAGCTTTAAATTTTAAAACATAATCTTCACTATAATGTACATGGTTTCATAAATAATTTCTTCAGGAGAGTTAAGTATGAGATTTTCCATAAGGACTCCCATATCCAGACAGGTGACCCAAATTCTGGGCTTCTGTTTCCTTTGCATTCCACCTCTTCCTCTCACATTACATTTGTCATACTGTTTTTGGAAGGGTTTGCTTTCATTCTCATGCAAGATAAAAACAGTTTTGCAAGCTTCAAAAGTATCTGAAAAGTAAAAGTTTGATTTACTGACAGGTCCTGATTTAAAACAGTATTGTAGAAACTGCCAAGAAAATAATGTGGACAACCACTTATGATCACCACAGAAAGAAATGATGGCAGCTGTAGATCCTCAGTCTGTAAGTCTTGCTCTCTTTTAAGGGGAATAAGAGCAGAGGGCTTGGGGATTAAGGTAATATAACCAATATTAGATGTAAGATACACTTGAATGCCATCAAGATAATGGTTTCCATCTATTCTCCTATTTGTAATAGAACTCTGTGGCTTCAGAATAGGTATAGCATGTAATTCTATTGTGAGTGTAGGACAATCACATTTGGAAAATACAAATTATGTAGAATGTTGGGGTTTTTTCACTCTCTTAATCCTCAATTAAGTAGTGCAGTTACCACAATCATAATTAAATGATCTTCCTTTGGTTTATTTGGCTGATAGCTGCCAAAATGTAAAGAAGAGAATAAACATTCTAATAAACCAGGAATCCTGGAAACCTCAGTAGTCTGAATATTTCCATCACTATATTTCAAAATATTTTCTTCCTCCCTCCCTTTCCAAATGTGCAAGGAGTGAGAATATGTGAGGGAATCCTGACGCTCTTCTCCTGTTTCCTCTTCACTCACCATAGGGTCCTTTGGAAGAATCCTGTCTCATGCTGCACCTGAAGTGTTCCTGATGCCTAACATCCCCTCCTGAGAAGCAGCCACAGGAGGACAGCAGCCACTCCTAGGCACTCCCTCCTTTCCATGTAGGGAAAGGTATCACTAATCATCCATTATAAAGGCACCTCAGGGAAGCACACCACAATCCTGGAGCTAGTTTTGCAAATACATAACTGTAATTATCCAATTACTCATGGTAGTTTCTGCTTTATTGTGTTAATGCTCCTAGCTTGGTGCAACAGCATTAAGCCCAGAACTAAGAAGCAAGAGACATTTGTGTGTGCCAATCGAGTTGAATTAATGGTGCTTGTATTGTTTGAAGTTGTATAGAGTGATTCTCACATATTCAAAGACAGATACTTTCACAACTTCCTATGTTCTTATGGAAACATCTTGGAAATTGTAATTACTGGGTTTTGTGCTGCTACTATCACATTATTTAAATAATCAAGTTTAGAAGTTCATTAAATGTGCTGTAGTTTAGGAATCGCTTCTCTAGTGTATGCCTTTTTGACATTCTGAGAGATAAGCCATAGCTTTAAGATAGAATCATAGAATCGTAGAATGGTTAGAGTTGGAAGGGACCTTCAAAGGTCACCTAGTCCAACCTCCCTGCAAGAAGCAGGGACATCCCTGACTAGATAAGGTTGCTCAGAGCCTCATCCAGCCTGGCCTTGAACGTTTCCAGGGATGGGGCTTACACCACCTCTCTGGGCAACCTGTTCCAGTGTTCTACAACTCTCATTGTGAAAAATTTTTTCCTAATAACCAATCTAAATCTACCTCCCTCTATTTTAAAACCATTACCCCTCATCTTATCACAACAGGCCCTACTGAACAGCCTCTCCCCATCTTTCTTGTAGGCCCCCTTGAGGTGCTGGAAGACTGCTATAAGGTCTCCACAGAGCCTCCTCTTCTCCAGGCTGAACAGCCCCAACTCTCTCAGCCTGTCCTCACAGGAAAGGTGCTCCATCCCTCCTATCATCTTTGTGGCCCTCCTCTGGACCCTCTCCAACTGGTCCATGTCCTTCTTATGCTGGGGGCTCCAGAACCGGAGACACAGTACTCCAGGTGGGGTCTCACCAGGGCAGAGTAGAGGGGCAGAATCACCTCCCTCGACCTGCTGGCCACGCTCCTCTTGATGCAGCCCAGGATGCGGTTGGCCTT
>JAAGAY010000638.1:0-38916 GCA_011801015.1 Ardeotis arabs | reverse complement strand
GGTAGATTTAGATTGGACATTAGGAAAAAATTTTTCACCATGAGAGTTGTAGATCACTGGAACAGGTTGCCCAGAGAAGTGGTGGATGCCCCATCCCTGGAAACATTCAAGGTCAGGCTGGATGGGGCTCTGAGCGACCTGATCTAGTGGGAGATGTCCCTGCTCCTTGCAGGGGGGTTGGACTAGATGACCTTTGAAGGTCCCTTCCAACCCTAACTATTCTATGATTCTATGATTCTATGAATTTCCTCTGATCAGATATGGAGCTTTTAAGGCTGTTTTGCATTTCTCTGACTCCTACCTGGCAGAAAGTGGCTAAAGAAAGGGCAAGAGTGTCACTGTGGAGACCATTTTATTGATAAGAGAGAGGTCTGCTTGCCATGTAATCATTTGCAAGAACAGATTTTTCTTTTAACAGTTTGTCTACTTGGAAATTTATATTACGTTTTGCAAAGCTAGATCAAAATAGCTTAGTGTACTGAATTGCAAGAGAGCTATCCTGAGTACATATGTTTACTGTATCTTTTGATACAGAGGAAATTAGCATAAAAAATCTTTACTAAGAATAGATTGTGCCAGAATATTAGTTTTGTAGTATAATAAACAGACAGGAAAATATAAACATGCTCATCTATCCTATGCAAGGTAAGAGCTGAGGTAAGGTACTCCTGATTAACAGCTGCTAGCTGATGTTGCAAGCACAATTGTGAAGATCTTAATATTACATTACAGCATTGTTTGTGAAACTAGAAAATGCAAATGTTACTTGCTGTGGATTTTGAGTTCTGAAAGAGAATAAACTCTTTTTTTCTTTATAATAAGCAGCCATATTTTGTTTATCCATAGATAAAGCAGCACTGTAGCATACTTCTGTTTCTGTGACCTCCTCAAAACCTTTCTGCAGGCATTTCCTGATTCCTGAGTTCTGCAGATTTAGAACCAAAAAAGACTGAAGAGCACTAAGTATCAGTGATATTTCCTTTTTCTATTGCGCACTCACAGGTCAGTCCAGCAGGAATTAGCACAGACCAAAATAACTATTTTTGCTCAGGCTCACCTTTCTGCAAGGATAGAATTCCCAAATTCTAATCTCACCCTCAATTCTGGCTCACTTTCTGTGGGTATAAGGCATGAGGTAGCTGGGGCCAACGTGCAGACAAAGGATTAGCACCCGTGGGGAATGAGCTGCTTTCAGCTTCCCCTGCATAACTGTGGATTTGAAGGCTTATTTCCTTACCTCTTTTGCGGTAAGTGAAGGAGAAAATCCAGTCGACCAGTAAAAGAAATGGAAATACAGTCAATGGGAAGGGGTTGTGGAAAAGGGGTTTGTGGAAAGGTGGTTGTAACTAGGCTGTATCCCATGTAAGTAGCTTTCAAGGCCGACTCTCCCATCTTTGCTTGGGATGCACAAGAGACAGCAAGTGATACAAGCCCATTCTGGTGATTTCCAACCATGGGAAAGATCTCCTGAGCTGTTTGCCAGCTGATATGACAGAACATCTTTACCTAACCTAAGGCTGCAGACCAGCATTCAAAGAATTGGGTGGTTAAAAACTGGCCCTTGTCATCTCCTCCAGGGTATGATGTGTGGGAAGATCTTAATCCTGACAGACAACGAGTCCCAAGACAGGATTTGCCATTCCCTAGCTGGAAACAAACTGTTTAGAGAAGGCTTGATGCTGGGGCAAATCTTATGACAGAAAGAGCATATTCAAAAGATAAGCATTATATTTAAGACATAACAATTCAATTGCAGAAAAAAACCCACTACAAATGCAGGTGGTGTCCACTAAGTGCATTGTTCAGCTAGGATGGAGCTTGGTCCTGGAGCTAATGAAAAAGGATGTGGTTCATCCCTTACTGAAACTACATAAAATTTCTCATTAAATGATAAAAAACATTAATACATGCATTACATCAAAGTGTATACTCCATCAACAATATAAAGTCTGTTGCTTAGAAAGAAAGAATACATAGTGTGTAATTACAATACCGCAGAAGAATACAGCTTATGCATTTAGGTATGTCAGCTGTCCAGCTGCACTTAAGCATCTTTCAGCATATCCATTACATTTGCATACGATATATGTAAATTAATATGTGCTTAACTCATACCTATTTCTGTGTGCATAGATGTAGTATGCATGTATATACATGTATACATATATAGGTATGATATAAGCACGTATTAATTCAGAGCATTTTAATATAGTTAAAACACTCTGCCAAAAATGTACACCATCTGTTTTCAATCAAAGTAGCCTATTTCAGAGGAAGGGAGTGTTGTCTGGGGATCAGAGCAGGGGAACTAAAGAGTCAGGACTCATGGATTCCATTCCCGAATCTGCCAGGACTTGGCTGGGTGGTTTTGACAAGGTCTGCGACTCCTGTGTACCCTGCTTTCCCTGATTGCAAAATGGAGCAGTATCTACTCATAGGATGTTGCAAAGGAAAACATAATTAGTATATACTTGGAAAAACACAGAGGTTCATGTTATATCATTATGGCATGTTTGAAGAATGGAATTTAATTGAGAAATGCAGTGTGGGATTTGTTTCAGAAGACGTACGTAGCAGCTACGTGTATAATTACAGCTATTTCTACACACATCGGTAGCCTAATTTTTAAATGATAGTACCCTTAATAAAGTTAATGGGGAAAAAATGGCACTCAACGCTTTACAAACCCAGCCGATACTGTAAAAGTTTTCACACTCTGTTGAACAGGGTTTCCACGGTGACAGCTGTACACCAGTGGGTGAAATATGTGCTGTACCTAATTTTCATCCTGAAATAGGAAAATAAAAATGGGTATTGGGATTTTCTGGCAGGTTCCCTGTGGAGAAGGCCTAGCTCCACTGAAGATAATGACAACACTCCTCTTAACATAATTAGGGCAAGTTTTCACCCCATCTGCTGCTTTACCTTCAGTGTGCCCCTTTCAGGAATACAGCAGGGATGGATCAGCCCATCCCACGGTGCTTCCTCCTGGGCCTGTTGGCCATGTTTGCACCGCGGCACAGAGCAATGTCTCTTCCTGTGCTCAGCAGGCTGCGTGGAGCGGCCCGACCTGGGTTTGGTGAGAGTGCTCCAGGTGTCATAGCGGGTGGAACGGGGAGGGTACTTCACGCTCCTGGTCTCTCACTGTCCTCACCTGCCATTTCCCAAACTCCTTTGTTTCCCCTGTGGTGTGCACATCTGTGGGGTGTTATGGCTGTGCCTTGGCTATCAAGAGAGAGATCAGAGGCACTTTCAATTGGGATGAGAAATACCATATAGCAAATGGCATAAATGCAGCAGCTGCAGAGTGTTGGAGAGGAAAAGCAACAGTGTGTGTACGTCGAGGTTTGCCTGGCTGGCAATAAGAAAGTGGCAGTGAAAGAAATCATGTGTGCTGAAAGCTGCTTATATATTCTGCAAACTGAGGCATTCTAGTATTTGATAAATATTTGAAGCAAATATTAATGTATTTCAACATCAATGTCTTTGTCACCAGGAAAAATGGGCTGAGCTTGTTTGGTTTTGATGGTTTTGACAGCTACTGTTACCCAGGTTGTGCCTCGTATTTCATTAGTGCACTGTTGCTTAAGTACAGCTTCAAAAGTACACTTAGGATCTTACAACGTACACGCCTAAAATGAGCCAGTTGCTCATCCAAGTGGGCTGATGTAGTGACATATGTGGTAAAGCAAGGAAAAGACCAGGCAATATGGATCTCACGGGTATTAAGTGGATTTACAGGTTTGTTACTCAAAGAAATGCTTTTACCCACACTACGAGGACAATGTGCAACATAAGCTTATGTTGGAGATGCAAAACAGTTAATTCAAATACCAATTTGTGAGAATTCTATCTCCATGTCTGACATCTTAACAAAAATTATCATCTTCTGTCTTTGTATCTGTAAAGGTATCTGCTCTTTGGATCCCACCTGCTGTATTTTAAAGAAAGCGTATATTCACATAGTGCCTAGGATATGCTTTGTAAATACAGCTATGAAGCCTCTTTCAAGCAAATACCTGCCACATTCATTTTCAACTGCCTTGAGTCAGAGCATCGAAGATAACAAACTCACTAACCAGGATAAACCTTCAGTTCTTTAACTTTTGTAAAACGAGATTCCTCTTTAAAGGAGGTACAACTACTGGCCAAATGAGACAACAGCTTCTAATTTCAGGCTACCACTGACACAAAGAAGCAACCAGGGAGACTGAAGCAGGGAAGAAGGGTGGGGCTTGGTGGGAGGGGACCAAGGATCTAAATCCTGCTTTCTGTTTATGATAATCTCTACCTGGAGGGGAGAGGAGGAGATGCCCCTAGGAGATGATCTCTTGTGTGCACTAAGAGAAAGCTGTTCATTCAATCAGTTCATGCAGTAAGCTCATACAAATGCACCAGAGGCTCTTCTTAAGCACAAGCTTACGTTTTGGGAAGAGAGAGGTTTTGCTCTTCTGGCCCATTTGTTCTTCTCTCTCTCTACTGTGACTTGTGGCAGGGAGGCATGAATTCAGGGTGTATTGCCAAATGAATATCAGCCAGTTCTGGGGCCGGGGCCAAGAGGCAGCGATAGGAAGGTGGTGAGGATTGCTGCCTCTTGGCATGCCTCACGTGGAGGGCAGTGGATTCCTGGGTCTGACCTTGAGCAGTCAGGACGAGGATGAGGAGGCTGAGCCAGGTTACCTAGCTCCCTGCAGAGACCACAACCCCCATGCAGAGCGGGGCTTGCTGCAGGTTGTCTTCGACAGCCACTTACACCAAACCAGAGCAAACGGAACCCGGCACAGCCCAGCTTGGAAGGTCTGCTGGGTTGCCTTGGTTTTGAGGACACTTGTCTGACCCAAATAGCAAGGATTTTGTGCGTTGCCAAATGCACTGAACATGTCAACAAATGCATAAAAATGTTTGGTTTACCACCAGACTGAAAAAAATTAATAATTTGGAAGGCAATAAACTCTGCAGGTTTTTTTTTCCCTGTAATCCCAAAGAGCATGACTTTCAAATTACGTATCACTCCCTAAACCCAGAAATTGTTCTGCAGTCTGTGGGCGATGGTGTTCTCGGGAATATACTTTGTTGTGTTTTATAATACCCTTCTACTATATTCAAGGATTATTCCTGTCAGTGTCAAGAAAGGCTTCATGACTTCAGTTCATGCAAAGTCCTCCTCAGAAGAGGAGGAAAAGTGACAACAGAAACTTACTTAAAGTCTTTATTCACATAAGATAGAGGCAGTTTGTCAATAACTTTTAAACTAAGGAAATCTGCAAGTGTTCCACGTGGTAAGGCATCATTACCGGGACAGATTAAGATGGATCACAAAAGGGGAGATGCTTTTTAATGTTTTCTACATAGATACACCACACTGGCTTTGCTGTTCTTAGATGGATGCTACATGGTGCGATGGTCTGACATAACAACTGTTGTGTCAACGTTTGGAATATGAAGTCGTCACTACTTTGATCACAATATTTTCTGGTCAGGGCTTGAACTGAGCTAGTATATACTGATTTTTTTTTTTTTTTCAGTTTCTGCTGCTGTGTGTGTTGAGCTCTTTTCTCACACATGAAGTGCAAAAGGAGGGCTTGAGGGAAATTATACCTGACGCTACAGCACATTTTCAAAAGTAGCATGTGTACCATGTGTGATTTGAGTCTCACGTTGAGATCGATATCTAGCTTCTGCTTTTGCTTTGTTACAGTTCCTCAGTGTCTGGACTGCGGTGAGAAACATCTCAGGTGAGACAGAGGAGGCGAGACTTGCCATGTCAGACATGAGACTTCTGCTGTTATTACAAAGAAAACGGAACAATATGCAATGAGAGCGCCGATGCACTCCAAACCACAGCCCTCCTAGACTTCTCTGTCTTCCAAGTCTGATGGGAATCCAGATGCAAAGGAACGTTTCCAAAAAAACAGACCTTGGCTCTCAGTGCTTCATGCTGCAGAGAATTATGCAGTTTCTGAAATTTTTCTTTGAGAACATTTGTTTTCCCGATGGTGTTACTTCATGGACTGTATTTACTTTTTCCATTCTGTTCATAGTTACCAGTGTGTCTATTTTCATAGTCATGCTCTAGAAACAGAAGTTCCTTTCCTTCTCTCCACTCTAATCCTTGTAACCCTCACCCAAGATGGGGGCAGAAGCCAAAGCTTAACACCTAATTTGGATAGTAATTCCTGCTCACCTTTTCCCTCCTTCCACTTCACTTGTCCCTTTACTAGATTAGCTATACAGAATGAACTGCTAACGGGTGCTTTCTAACAGCTTTGAAAAACACAGTCATGAAAGGAGCCAAGCAAGAAAACTGGAATGTGTGGCGCCAGTAATGGAACACAAAACATTTTACCTTCGTCCATGGATTCAAATCTAACCCAGCTCAGTAACAGCCCAAGTTGTTTACATGTCAGGCTTATGTGGTAGCCCAAAATAGTTCAAGTTCTTTGTCCATTTCATCAGGTGTGGGACACAGAACCCTGGACTCCATGCACGGTCTTGAACATAATCCAGCTCCATTCTTACTGTTGGGGCATTGTGGTTGCCTGGGTAGCTGGTAGCTGGTGTTAGCCAGCTTTCTAGCAGAGCAGCTTCCCCATCAAATAAACGGTCAGGTCAAGTTGTGTCGCCCCATCAGGTTGTCCATCCTGGTGGTAGGGAATGGTGAGGAGTGGACTGTGAGGAGACAGTTCCATTTTTAGAGACAGAGGAGCTATGCTCCGTGCAACACATGGGAGCATAGCAGCACCCCTGGAGATAGTAGAGAAATGAGGACCTTTGGAAAAATGAACAGCACTTCCAGGACTTTGAAAGCTAGCTCCCTTGGTGCTTTTTCTGTGTAAGATACCACAGGAATCTTTTTAAGATGCTTATCTTCTCTGAAGAAGCTGGCTTTCAGAGACTGTGTTAGAGTTGCTATCCGACAGGCTGCTGTCTTTGTATATGGCTAGCGCATGCTGTGCAGGAGAAGTATAACCTTTTGGACAAGGCTTCTCTAGTGTGTCTTTGCATCTGGCTTGCTGGAAACTCCTGCAGAAATGTAGAGATCCAGGCATGTGCCTGGGACAGAGGAGTCACAGAGCAGGGCAGAGGGGAAAGCCTAGTTCTGCATGGTGCTTGGGCTTGTCAAAGTGGTCTGGGAGCCCTCTGGCCCAAACACCACCAGTGCTGAAGGTGCTCAAGGTCTCACAGAAACAGGCTCCAAACCAATGTGAAATAGGTCTCAGGCTCGGCTTTCAGAGTGTTAGGTTCACTTTATACTGTGTTTCCAGCAAGAACTATCTGTCAGTAATAGATCTTTCTAGTCTAAGGATATTTCAATTATGTTCAGCTTTGCATAGGTTTTCTTTTTCATATCCATCTTCTTTGCCAGCATAGTGTAGGACTTCTCCAAGGAGTTTTGTTGGAGAAAGAGTGCATACCAGCATTTTTGCTCCATTTGCGACTACTTTATCTTTGGATAAAGCCAGGACCAATGCAGTGCAAAGGAAGGAAAAGTTAAAGTGATGTAACAGGTGCATTTTAGCAGCCTTGGATGATGTGCTTCTTTTTCAAGGAATCATACAATGGTTTGGGTTGGAAGGAACCTTAAAGATCATCTAGTTCCAATCCCCTGGAAGCAGCTGCACAAAGATGTTCCGGAGCATCCTGCCTCCTGCACAGAGAGGCCTTGTCCCTTAAAGACTGAGTCTCAGTCACTTGCAGATTCTGTGGTATCCCATGAAATGTCTCTTTTCATGATGGGAGAGTCCTAGTAAAGTCTTTGTTTTGGCCAGCTTTGCCAAAACTTAATTTCTGTGAACACTCTATCCAATTTGGTTGGAATTGTCTGCTGGATTAAATACTGAGATCTGAGCAAGACACTAGTCTGATCTGATTTCCCTTACTCCCTTCACAGTAGAGGCTGAAGTCAGGATTGGTCTGTAGGTTTTTTCTTCAAAATGACAGAACTTGCTTTCAGCTTCTTGCAGCATATAATGTATGTAGAGTGGCTCAGGAACAACTCCAATTAAACTAAATGTTTCCTCTACATAATGATCCATTCGCAACAGTAATTTGTCAGTATTAACATTTAGAATTTATTTCCAGAACCAATGACTTAAAGTATGATTAATCTTCAACAAGATTAAAATAATTGCTTGTAACGTTTTAACAGACTTTGCCAGGTGACAAGAAATTTGTGAATGTCAAATTACCATCAGGTTCAAAATGCACTCACTTGCTGTTTCTACAAGTGCAAAACAATCTTAAATAATAAATGCAAAATGTCAGTACTACCATCTATCAGCACAGAAATAATCTTTAAAAATGTCATTAGCTATGCTCTTAAACTTTTTCAGGAGATCTGGAAGCAGGGTTATTTATCACGTGTGGAGTCCACATTTGTGAGAATATCTCACAATATTAGAACCCTAGAAAGTGAGTTTCTCTGTTGTATTTGTGGTTGTGGCTCCTAGAGTTCAACCTTCCCTTATTCTGCAAACTCTTTTGACTTTTGCATGTCTCTTTCCATCTCACCTTGTGCACTGCATCCCTGAGCAAGTGGTTGTAATTCATGTCTCTCAAAGCAGGACGTTCACATTGGACTGATTTGGAAACCATATTTAGAGGATATTATCCTAGTGCTTTGTCTATCAGCTTGTCTATGGGCAAGAGGTTGAGACATTTTTCTGTATTAGTTCTTTGAAAGCACAAATCTTGCTAGTCCTGAATTCTTATTAGCATTGGTGAAATTGTAGCTTTCAATCCTTCTGCTGTCAGTGAGGTAAGATTTTCCTTCCACCCTCTTGAGCTACAAGGCAGATAAAGTCCCAGTCCTTTTCTACGTCAAGCTCTTGTACTGTTGTATTCTCCAGGACTAGGAGCAGAGGACCTAGGCTTGCAGATCCTCCATGGTCACCTCTGACTTCACTGAGTCAACATAATCCACAGTGTCTGCTGCTCTGTTTTGGGCAGAACTTTCATCAGCGCATTTGCAGAGATAGCTGAATTTCAGTTTAACATCTTGCTGATCTCTGCTGGACTTCCAAAACAGGGTATGAGTCATAAACTATTCCCTGTAAGGTAAGCCTCACTGGTTTGTGAGCTATAAAGGAAGCCTGTGTTATTTTTAAAGGACAGAATTTTTCTTTCATTCCCTCCTTCCCTCCAGACACTCTCTCTGTTTATTTTTTATTCTGCCCCAAACCTTCTTTGTTTATATCCCACATTTTGGAAATTTCTTTCTTCTCCTTCATCTAACTGCTCTTTTATTCCATACAGTTTCTCTGAAGAGGCAAGCAAGATCTGGAAAGAATCAGACACTTGCATTGATAATGTTCCAGCCGGATTAGCAAATGTTTGGAAAAGACCTCGTGCTTTGGGCACCAACTCCTCTCTGATTGGGGTAAAACACTTTAATGACTGGGGTTATTGCTCGGTAGAGGCTTTTTTCCTTTATGGTATCTGGTGCTAGTTATTATCAAAGACAGATTGCTGGACTATGTGGACTGACACTGGGCTAGTCCAGTCTGGCAATTCTCATCTCTCTATGAATGTGAATCCAGACACATTTCAGTCTAAGCTGGGTGTTCTTTTTTTTTGGTGCATACAGGATAAATAATGAGGTATACTCAGTAAAATTAATTTGCTACGAGAAGTAACTGGTGACCTTTGTATCCATCAGCCCGTATACTTGCTGAACTGAATCCCTGGTTCCATTGGAAGAGAAGGAGACACACAGCTTTCCACATATTTTACAATGTATGTAATCGCAAGCAACAAAGACTTAGCAGAATGCTTCAGTCATCTGGGTTTAGACATAAGGCAGGGTTAAATTTAAAGCCCAGACAATATACTCACGGCTAACTTTTTGACCTCATTCTATATGTGGGTTTTCTTCTTTGCAGAATCCGTGTCATGAGGCTGAGAATGCCAATACACTTTTTGGACAGGGAGTTGATCCCTTAGGCAGTTATCTAGCTGAACTGGAGTAATTGCTTCCTTTCCTCTTGTATTTCTTCAAGGCATTTTTATATGTTGTAGTTTCTGTTGACCAGAGCAGGAAGCCATACAGCAAGTTGCAGCCAGATTTCAGGGACAAAGCTGATTAACTCTGGTGAAGCTCTAAAGCAAATCCCATCCCATTTAATTCCTTAGCTCGCCTCCACACTGCATGGTATTCCGTCCACAGACACAATCCTACATTACCAAGTGATACAACACTGCCAGCAGCCTCACATAAATCTTGCAGAGCTCGGGGCTGCCAGTTCACACCACACAGTTTTGAGATGAAATTCCCTTCTCAGTACAAGGGCTAAACAAATGACTTGAGATGTCAAGTTACTCAGAGCTCTGCAAAGCAAAGAGGGCTCATGCTTTGCGAAAGGGGACTTACTGTGGGAGGTTTCTGTGCTCTGCTGAAGTGTACTCAGTTATTCTATTGCCTGGATAATGAATTAATAAGTGTTGTACTATCAATTGTATGTGTGCGTATTTATGTTTGTAAGTACACACCTATACTCACAGAAGTATGCTCTATTATATAAAATCTGCTCTGATAACACTGGTTAGAATAAAGTCAAGCTTCTACAAAAGTAGAAATTACAGGGTTTCTGCTGTTTTCAAGGATGATAACATTTTCCCTGCAAAGACCTTTTATGATGGCAGTGAGCTGCTAATACAATAAGAAAATGTAAAAGCAAAAAAACCCTCTGCTGACATCTCTATGTCCACATCAGCAAAAATTAAATGAGAATTTAATTCCAAATAGTCAAAAGGTTATTAGGCCCATGTTTAACAGAAAGAGTGACGTTGTAGTCTGATTTTGACAAGGTTCAGGTTAATACTGGGTAGCTGAATTCCACAGACATCGCCACACCTCTGGGAGCTGCATATTCACAGACAGGGACAGTTTGACCTTATCCAATTTATACATTTGATCTAATGCACTGGAGGTCATCTAAAAATAGGGATCTGGAGAGGAAGACGGCTAATGCTTCTGAGCCACAGACCAACAAAAGCAGCTCTCCTTCTTCCAGTCTCTTTTCTGTGTCTGTACAAAGCTTCAGCTCAAACTTCCCTACAGTAAAAATACTGCTTTTATCACAGATCCCCTCAGAATAGATAACTTCACGCTTAATAAGTCTAAAAGAAGATTTGTCAGCCCTTCATGAATAACCAGATGTTGGGAAAAGAATGGTGTGTCATTTCCCTGAACAAACATTCTTGGCATTTATGCATTTCCTCCCATATCTTCTTAAAAAAATGATTGTGTGTAAATTTAGTGCTGACAAAACCGAGGGCCTGGGAGAAAACGGACTACTCATTCATTTGGTAATTACAGTTGGTCAAGGCATGGAATTTCTGTTTTCTGGGAAATTTGACACTGAAATATTACTTTTCATTCTGATTCAGAATATTTAAAGCAAATATATTACCATAAAGGAGAAAATCTAAGATAGTGTTGTTTCAGACTCCTTTTTGTTTGAAAATTTCAAGGCTTAGTGTTTCTTTCACAATATTTTTAGTTTTCATTATATGATGACACTACTGATGGAAATTTGCTTTTAAATCCTCAAATGCCACTCCTATGTACTGGGCTAGAAAAGGTAAGATGTTTCATTCAGTACTAGAGAGCATCTGGCAGTATTATTTTGAAAATGTGTTAAAATAGCATATTTCAGTTATCTTCAATCATATGTAATCCTTCAGTTATATGATAGCATGCCAGTAATAATGGTTCACTTACTGTGGCACAGCTATTGAAATTAAATAATGGAAATAAAGTTATTTTAAAGATCAGATTTTAAAAACTACCAAAACAAAGCCACTTCCATTTCATAATTTCCCTGAAAATCCTAAGTGTAATCAATACAACTTCACATGTAACAAAATAGTTGATCAAACATACTTTCACAATTAGAAAATGTTGCTTGAAATGTGTGTTTCGATAAAAAGGTCAGGCAGTCGTTTATCTCTGTATTTCTAGAGTTCTGTCCATGTCCAAACAGATGTTTCATGGTTTATGTACGTTTATGTCTATTTGGTGTTCTCATTCGCAGACTTCCCACACAGTCGTCTCCAAGACGACTTCTTTCAGTATTGGTATTTTATTGATAATTTCCACAGAGACATCAAACAATTAATTTACATGGATGGTGAAATACTGTCAAACTTCAGTAAATGAAAATGCAGTTTTCTCATTCGATACCTCAGGAACAGAACAGAGATATGAAAACATTGTCTATAAAATCAAAAAGATTTCTGTGATTCACCTATATTGCAAAATGATTGAACAAAATAACTCCCTTGGAACCAATGTACCATTACCCTCTTTTGAAATGGCGCTTGTCTTCCTCTCTGGATTGTGAGTGTGATTTGAAAAGGGTGCAGTGCAGCAAATCCTGTATGGCTCTGCAGATTTACTAATGTCCCAGCAAAACCGTCAATTGTGAAGAGAATTACTCTCTCTTCGCTGAAGTAGGCATAGCATAGTTGCAGAAAGGAAGCAGAGCCAAGATTGCAACTGATAGGTATGGCTATGTTTGATGTCTGGGGGAATTTCTCTGCCATGTGATTTTATACACTGCATAACTTTTAAAAGTCATATGTCAGAGAGAACCCCTGCCCAGAGCAGTTCATTAATCCACAACTACCTCTAATAACTGCTGTCAGAGAAGAAAAATAAAAGTTAATGGACCAAATTTTGTCCTCTGTTGTAAGTTACCACATTGGAGTTTCCACTGATGTAACAAAGGCTACTGTATCTTTGCCAGGGTTTAAGATTATAGAATCATAGAATGGTTTGGGTTGGAAGAGACCTTTAAAGGTCATCTAGTCCAACCCCCCTGCCAGGAGCAGGGACATCTCCAACCAGATCAGGTTGCTCAGAGCCCCATTCAACCTGTCCTTGAATGTTTCCAGGGATGGGGCATCCACCACCCCTCTGGGCAACCTGTTCCTGTGTTCCACCATCCTCAGCGTAAAAAATTTCTTCCTAATATCTAATCTAAATCTACCTCCCTCTATTTTGTAACCATTACCCCTTGTCCTCTCACAACAAGCCCTACTGAAGAGTTTCTCTCATATATTTATATAACCAAATAAATTGATTTGAAACAACACACTAGAGCAGAGCATTGATCCTTCAGCTGAAGCTGAATCAGCAGTTGTGCTCTGCTGATTACGTCTCAGAAATCCATTGTGTCATTAAAACAGCACCTGGCACACGTGCAATGGACATGCTTGACGCAGTTCAGCAGGGGAGTGTGGCCATCCAGGTGCTGCCCTGATGCCATGTGTCACACTGGGCAGGGTATTTACCAGCCTTCATGTATTGTTTGTGCATCTTTGAAATAGGTTGTCTTATCTTGTAAGATTAGAATGATCTTTGGATGAGATATAATGTAAATAAATGAATGTAATGTAACTAGAAGTCTCTGTCCGTTGGTATATGCTGCCTAACATTGAGCTTTGGATTCTTTACTCAGCAGTTGAACTAAGCCAAGCCAAAAGCGCTGCTGAAATACCACATTCACATTGCTTTCTACTCTGCACTTAAAAAACCCCTTTTTCTTCCATCCTCTCCCCATGCAGACATTTCTTCCAGCGCAGTACCTGCCGGCAAACTCCCTTCGTGAATCCGGTGACCCACCAGCTTCTGTTTGTCCATGTGCGGTTTCCCACACACGCCGGTAGCCGCTCTTACCGCCAGCTTGAAGCGATGCTGCCCTCTCCTGTTCGCTTTTGACCGGAATGAGCTGCTCCTAAGCGAAGGCTGCGTGACCGGCCGTGCCATGTTTGGGACCACCTCGAGCTAAATTGTAGCCAGAGGAAAGGGTCCACGTTTTCTCTGTACTTTTATCAGTTTTTTAAGATCTGCATAAATAGTACACCATGGAAATGGTCTTGAAAATTATATTCCTTTAAATCTTTCCTTTCCCTTCATTCCTTCTCTCTTTTTTTCCCATCCCCCCTTATATTCTTTTACAGTTTGTTTTCTTTTTTTTTTAGCCATCCGCTCCTTACCAGTTTCTTCTTTCCACTGTGAGCTTTCTAAACACACTCCACCAGACCCAGCTAAGAGAACATGGGTGCTAATTGCAATAAACAGTTCATTAACAATCAGAAGAGACAGTCAGTCAAAGCCTGGTTCCATTATTCAGTGCCTGAGATAAGGGTTTGACACAATAATTGTGTTAGCTCAGACAGCTCCTCAGAAGAGCCCATCAGGGAGACAAACCCTGCTTCAGGGGAAAGGGCAAATGTATGACAGCATAGAGGTCTAGAAGAGACAAAATAACAATAATTTAGTTCTACTATTGTTCTTGTTACCACCCCTCCTACTCAATAACTTAAAATATTCACACAGCTCTTTTTAAGAACAATGCCCCTCACTCCCATTCATGCCATTATTGAATGCATGTATAGTTTGCTCATTCTGAAACCAAATTTTCCAAACCATGGGTTGTGGGGAAAATTCAAAAGCAGCACTGGAGAGCTAGAAAAAAAAAATCTTATTGTTAATGTAATTGTTTAAATTGTGATTGATTTAATATCAAAAGAAAACAGATCGTTTGATTTCTGTTGCTCTTTTTCTTAAGTTTTATTCTGACAGCATCTCATTTTTCCCAGGGTAAGGGCAATTGAGAAGTGGCTGTAAATACTGACTGCAAGCAGTTTTACTAACCAGCTTTTAAATGCTGTCTGCAGCTCAGTCCTTCCACTACCAGGGAGAGTGTTCTGTGCGCTCCTCCTGTAATTACGGCCAATTCTCACTCCTCTGCCCTGGAGGAGCTGAACTGCTCCTGCCATGGAAAGGTAATTAGCAATTTCCTGCCTAGGGAGAGTAAAACGGAGATGGATGAGCTCAAAAGCCTTAAATATCCATAGCACTAAATACTGCCGTTCTACTCCTTGAATATCCACAGCACTAAGTGCTGCTGGTTTAATCCCTACCCAGGGCCTCTTTGTCATCGCCTCTCTGGCATTGAGCATTTCTAGAGATAGGTTCTCCAGCCAGCCTTCTAATATCCTCAAATGGAGAACTTGGTGCCGCCAAGTGCTGAACATCTCTGCACAACAGCTGAAGAGTACCAGCTCCCCTGGATGAGAGTGTTACCCCTTTGGAAGTACTGTAGAGCTGGAGCCTTAGTTCATCTATCCTGATGTCTATAGTCACGTCTTTCCCTGGTAGCACGTGCTGATTCTAACGTGGAGGATAGTTGTTGTCTGCTGTTGAGCTCTTTTGAGGAACACAATCATAAATGTATTCTTTCTCTCCAATAGCTACTGGATTTTGTTCCTTCAAAACTGTGCAGGGACTGGTGTGTGTTTTGATAAAATTTCTTCAGAATAGCCCCATTTCCTTTTCCTTGTATTCACAAGTAACCCCCCTGTTTCACAATGAACTCAGATTTGCTTCCTGAGCTATGCACAGGCACATCTCAAAAGATCTTACCAACTAATCTTTCATTCACCTGGAGGCCGTGTAACAAGGGAGACTGCCTTAAGCATTCGCTTTCATCAGTCAGCATGGCTCACAAGGTGTTCAGCAGTGTAACAGCATCCACTTCATTTGCAATCTTCATTCAAGGCATGCCTGCAGGTCCTGTAATGTGTTGCGATGGACTTTCTGCTTACATCTGGAATCACTGTTCTTGACATCTTGGATGGGGTTGCAGGGGAAACCTTTATAAAGAGAAAAGGACAATGAAGCAAGATGTTAAGACAGCTAGTTGATCCATGAGTCACAGCTACATTTGGCACCAGTCACAGAGCAGCTAAACGTAACCAGCTCTAAAAGGCCCACAGGACCTCTTGCTGACATACACAGACACACACACACACAGAGAGTTTAGATGAGCAATTGGCCCCTCCACATGCTCTTAAGACTGACTTCATAAGCAACTTGGGCATAGGGTTTAATTGCCACAGGAAACTTTATTTTGCTTTCCTTCAGCTGGTTTTCTAACACCCTGATGGAGATTTCTGACAGTGTCTTAGGGTCTGATTCGCAGCCTGCTGAACCCAGTGTGAGTCTCTCTTTGATGTTCAGTTGAGAGACCACAGATTAAGCCTTTAGCAATCAGTTTGGGCCATGTGTCTTGATGGCTTACAAGGTAGATGCTGACAGTGTAAAACAAAAGCAGAGGAGGCATAAAAGGGGACTGACAATGTGTCTTATGCTGTATGATGGCTTCTAATGCCAGTTCTGTCCTCTAGGTGTATCATGTAGTCACTACTGACGTTGCAACAGCTTTGAAGGGGAGAAGGTGAGAACTTGGACTCCCTAGAGGAGGCAGACAAGAGAGACAACAGGGTGTTGAAAAAGAAGGGTCAGGAGGACCAAAGATCAGCATTTGTGAAGGAAAGTGAAGAGGAATGTGAGGAAGCTGCAAAGGAAAAAAATGACTAGAAACAGAAACCAGGTTTTTCTGGCCACCCTCAAGGGTAAAATGATAACAAAAAAACAACAACTAACAACAACATATTTTTTTTTTGAGAAAAGCATACAGCATGGTGCATAAATAGAAACTAGGATTCTAAAAATTTTTGCAGTGGTACTGTAATAATTACATTGGTAGACACCTCCAACTGGAACAAAAATGTTTCTACAAGCCCCAGAAGACATACTCAAATCGGGCAGTGTCCACTTGTGCCAGTTGTGAGTTTGGTCTCTGGTTTTTGTAAGATTTTAGATCATTTGAAGAATCCTTTAAACAGGAAGTTCCTCAGTCCCCTTTCTGTGAAACAAGAAAGTATCATTGAGGAATTATTATTTCAAAACTAGCCAGATAATACACTATCATATTCAAGTGTCCTTTGTTGTGATCCTGACAGCCTTTTGTTTGAAACGTGCTGCAGGTCAGAGAACAGGTTTTAAATGTCTAAAACTACTCCAAAACCACCATGAATGGTTTTCTGGGAAGGAAAGATTATATGTTACACTTGGTTCCTCTCCAAGATTTGTATGACTTACATGAATACGCCTCTGTCTCCTTCTGTGGTGACATATCTGAGATCAATTATGCCAACAGTAAAGTCTGGAATTTTTATAGTTCAGCTCTTTACGAGCATTTTCATAGAACTTATGAAGGCTGAGGCATAGGAAAAGTCCAATAATCCTGGCCTGTTATCTTCATCATCTCCAGCCCTGTGTCTTTTCCTCTCTACCCTCTCCAGGTGAGAACACTGGCTCACGTAACACACATACTCCATTGTGGTGGTTTAAATGGCCATCTGTATGTTTATCTGAGGCCTCCGTGAATGGGCAGCCTCATTAGTGCTTGTGTCATGGACGGGTGGGCCAACACAAATTCTGTTTGTGTAAGATAAATTCTCCTCTCCTGCCTTTATCTCTTTTGTTCATTCCTTTTGCGCTCTCTCATTTTTCTTTCCTCTCTGGGAGCTTGTTCTTGCTAGAACTCTCTTATTTCTGAGGTTGGATCCTGATGCCTTTACTTTCATTTTGCTCTTGCACATGCTTAGGAGAAATCTATCAGAAAAGACGATTTTTTAACCTAACTGTGCACAGGAGTAGTAGTATTGAAAGTAGTGGGACTAACTGGAGAAAAAGATGTTATTCAGAATGAGAGAGGGTATCAGGAGTAGTTCCTAAGTAATAACCTTAAGCTGTGGCTAAGAACCTGATAGTTTTGAAGGTTACCCTTAGGTTTGTTTACTTTTTGGAATGATAAGAGGAGGTGAACCTGTTTTATTTGTCAATAATCAATATCTGCTTCATGTCATCTCCCAAAACTACAGATTATAAACAGTGAGGGAATGCTTATGAATTATAAACAAACTCTTTTCATTAGATTGATCTTCTTTCATTTGGCTTTAGATTATGAAAAACTTGCTCACAGGCAGGATGCTGAATCTGTCATGCTTAGTCACAGCGAGTACCACTTGAGTGCATAAATACTCCTACTGGGTGAGAGAAGTATTTAATACATTCTGAGGAGCAGCGTTGTGCTTCACTGGGAGCTGGGAAGCTGGGAAGTGGAGAAATAATTGTATTAGTCAATATGAAGGGAGGTCACCATCAGTGTTTTAAATCAAGGCTTAAAGAGAGCAAACTTAGACTTAATTTAGATAAGCGTCCTATCAATTTAGCAGAGATGCTGTTGTGGTTCAACCACAGGTGGAGTTTTGTCTCTGCAAAGAAATTGCGAGGGTGATATGTTGGGTTTCCAACATAATGTTGCAGAATTTTCTGCATCATATCTGCTGCATTTAGTTCACTGCCTATTCTCAGCACTGTCTGGATCCTTTCTGGCTTATTCCTTGACAGCTGAAAGTCACTGAGAGTCAAATGATTACTTACTCCATTTTGAAAGCCATCTGCAGAAATTGAGATAACAGAATCCAGTTTTCTCTCATATCAAAAAGCATGTTCAGGAAGGGTAATGGGGCTGAGGAGGAATACATTTGCTTTCAACAATAACTAATTATCTATGACTGAATAGACACATGCAGCACATATGTGGAAGGAGGCGCAAGTGTAACATTTTTCCTTGGCAAAAATGCATTTGTAAAACTTAAGGATTCCCCAGACTCACAGAAGGCATTGTATCCTATTGATAGCTTTTTACAACTGAACTTAGGTTTCAGTGTTCGGATTGCTTCAGCATAGCTATGGGAAAATATAGCCCTGGTCCTAGGAATAGGAAGGAATGTCTATTTTTCATCCTCATGTAATTGAAAACCGACTGAAAACAATTGGCAGGAATCTAAGTATTCACATTTGGGCAGAGACCAAACATGGGAAATTTCAGGCCAAGGGAATTTTTTTTTGGGAAGAGTATGAGGAAATGCATAAGAATAGCTTTTTTTTTTTTTTTTTTCCTTTTAAATGGTAAGTGTTTTATTACAGATGACTCAATGGATAAATTGTCCAACCATTTTTTCCTGGTGCTTGTTCTTCAAATCCCACGTTTATTACTTAGTATAAAACTAACAGACAGTGTATCTTTAAATAGAAATTACATTCCTGTCAGCTTACCCAAAGCCCAAATATGGGACAGAATGTCAGAGAAAAACACTAACATGAGGGATTCAGGGACTTGACAACGGTACAGGCTCTGCTTCTGCCTGATAAACAACTCACACTGACTTCTGCTCCCTGAACTCGCGTGCCAGGACATAAAACTCAGGGAGAAGTAACCCCTTGCTTAAGCAACAGCAGAGAGAAGTAAGTCTAATGTAGAGTGAAGTATGGCATACCTGGAAAGTGCAGGGCAACAAGGTATTAATATGCCATTTATTTTGGTATATTGCCACCTTGTGCTGACGTTGATAAAGAGGCACATGGCTGCATTGGCAGAAACGTTTGGCCATACGCTGTAAACTATTATAAATATTACATGGTGTAGCTGAGGATCTTACACTCCAAATGTAATCTAGTGTGGTTCAAACACTGAAGAACCACTCCATAAAAATGGCACTTCTCTGTTCAGCACATCTGTTTCTTGCATGTATCTTAAAGAGTCAGATTTGCTTAAATAACATTTAAATGAAGGTTTTACTGTGGTTTGTGTTTTTTTTTTTAAAGAAAAAAACATCTGTGAGCCCTGCAGAGCCAATTCAACTGTAGGAGAGGGAACTTGCTCTTCTTCAGCATGACTTTTAACCACAAGATCATTTTTGCTCTCCTTTATTTCTCGCTGTGTGTGCAGGGAAGACATGGAGTCAGGAGGATATGCCTTGCATTGTGCAGGACTGGAGAGGAGGTTGCAGCTGGGATCCTGGAGGGTGGTGTGAGCTGGTTTGGGCCCAGTTTGTTTCAGAGTACTCCTAAAGGTCCTTCCTTCCCTACTAAAATCCTGCCACCTTCTGCTACTCAGTGGTGCCGAAGACCAGCTATGCCCTAGGTAGGCCTGTCCCTCTAAACACTTGCTGCTGGCAAGGAGAGCTTGCCTTACACCAGTGTCACCCTTGTATTAACAGTTCCTGCAGGGAAATGTCAGCAGCCCAGCTAGTGCAGTGCTGGGGTCCTCCTGCAGTGAGAAAGATTAAACTAAAAGCCTCCAAGGAAGTCTAGCAGTGCAGTGCTGGAAGTCCAGTGCTCCACTGGAGTGCTGTCAGGACTCTGCTCCAGCCTTCTCTTTGTTAGCAATCTGAGCTGGGCCCATGTCTCTTCTCCCCCACCCCTGAAAGGGTGGTTCCTTCGTCCTTCCTCAACCTTTGGGATTAGGATGCTTCCTCTGTTCATCCTGAGGGGAGCCTTGGCTACTCTCGCTGGTGGGAGATACTGTCACACCCTTCAGAGTCCGCTAGCCAGAAACCAGCTGTTGAATTGATTCCCAGTGACCTTTCATTCCCTTCCCTCCCTGTGGCCTGGCTGTTTTTACCGAGAGGCTCGCACCACGACCAGCTCCCAATGTGCTGCTGTGATTTGAACTCGGACAGCAGGAAAAAGCTGGCCATCCTGCGCCTGGTGGCTTACTGTGCTGAGCCACCACATCAGCTAGAGTCTAGCTCCTTATTACATCCAGATGCACAAACAGTTCACCTGCCAAGAGTATGCTTGGTGCTTTGTGAAACCCTGTCACTGGAACGGATTAGTGTCGGAGCTGCCAGGAGCAGCTTTCGGGAAATGCATAAAGAGGGAGGAAGCCTCTGTATGTATGATACATACACCACATGAGATGGGCTTGCTTCTGAAAACTGTCTTTCTACTCAGAGGTAATTAAAAGCACAGAAGGAGTAAAACAAGGGAGGAGAGGAAGGTTTGCCAAGTGACTCCAGATTATAAACCAAAACTCCACAAATCCGTGCCCTCTCTGTAGTCACACATCCAGGACCCTTCATTTCTGTTCTTGGCGTTCCACTGTGCAACTCCTTTCACTCTGGCTCCTCAGCTCTGGGCAGTTTCCTTTCCTGCTAAGGCAGTATGGGTCTTCTCTCGCAGCTTCCATTTAACAGTCCATGGTGCCTTCCACCTATGCATCCTTCTGTGCCTCTCACTTCACTGAGGAAGGCCTCATTCTTCCCAAACCTTCATGCTTAGTCTATCAGTCATTACAGCTTCTGGTCAACTTAAAATTTAGAAAATGTTAATTGATTTTACTGTGTTAAGTACCTGAAGAAACTACTTAATTGCAGTTATCTGAGTAAAACTGATAGGCATTTCAGCTTGGGGCTTAAAGACTTTGGGACAGAATGTAAGGTTATTTTCTGTTCTCTGCATAAATTATTGTTGTTTGTGCAAAGCTTTGCACGCATGTAGACCCAGCCTTTGTATGTGTCTCACTGTGAACGAGAATCTGTGAAATAGAACCATTATTTATGAATTTGCTCATGCCTCTGTAGTGATTCAACTACCAAAGTTATTTGAAATTCAAGCCTGGATCCAGATTTTGCTTGCAAATGGATAATACCAGAACCTAGAGTTCACATGTAAATGTGACCAGTTTTCAGGATATTCTGAAAGGGAATCTGAATTTGGGAGATGAAAATTACTTCCAGAATAGTTAAATCTAAGGCTTTCTAGGGACTAGTATGCTATGCAAGAGCTTCCTTCTTCAGCATAATAAGCTATTCCTTCTTACTCAAGGCAGATGATCTGTTTAAATCTGTAGGCTGAGTTCAGTCTGGTTTTTGGCCACAAGGGGACAGGCGGTAACAGCCAAATAAGAGGACACTGTGTCCTAGGTGGAGTAAGTTCATCGAAGACAGTGCCACAGTATTAACTATTTCTGGAAAGTCTACCAAAAAATGTATCCTAGCCAGTACAAATCAGATACAAAAATAGATCTGCTGAAGTAGCGCAGCAGAGATCACAGAAATAAAGTACATACATAGATTCCAGACGCAGCATAGGAAAAAATGCCATAAACGTTTAAGTGTTTATAATTACAAAATGTCTTATAAGTTAGGAGATTGAAGCCACATATTAAGTGGCATAAGGTGCCTGCCAGTGGCTTTAGCCCTAGAAGAATATTTGGAGGAGAAGGCATGAAAGGAAGACTTGATAGATCAGGGATAAAGAATGTGCTTTGGGGTCTCTTGTCTCGTATTCATAGATTCAGGTCCATAGTGCAGACTTAATGGCAGTCAGGGACTACCCTCTGAGCATAAAAATTTTCTTTTTAATATCTTGTAGCACCGTTGCTTGCAGCATTGCATCATGAGGAACAGTGGACCTCTGCCTCAGCACTGCAGGACCAACATGAGGTCGCCGTCACCCTGCCCAGTAGGCACCTCTGCAGGCAAAGAGTTTCATCCAGCCCAAAATGCAAGTGGTCACATCAGGTCAGGGCTCAATCTCCTTCATCAACTGAAGTGGAGGAGTTTTGACCTGTGAACGGTTACTCTGTGCAGTCACACGAAAACTCACTGAGGTAGCTGAGCTGACACCTTTTCGGGTGATTAAATTAATTTGGATATTTCCTATCTCTTCCTTCTGAAGATGGTCACACAGAGACTATCTCCAGTACTTCCTGCATCAGAAATATTGCTATAAACATTTCATTCAATTTTCAGTGACCTTTTCTTTATGTTTGTTTCATGAAGTATCAGAGTAATTCACAGGGCTATTAATTAGTACTGAATTCAGTAATTTTGGATCATTTTGGATTATTATTATCCTAAGGGTGGAAATATTATCTGGTGCAGGAATTTGCTTTTAATTAACTTCTTGGGAAAAAAAAAAAGTGCTTAACAGGGAGAAGTCAGCTGTAAACTACAGGGAATAAAAATTGACCTTGACAAACTGTCTTAATTGTCGTGGCTTTCTCATGTCTTCATGTTGTGAGTACTGTAAGGAATGTTGTAGGCAGAGTGTCTGCAAGCTCTGATATTAAAAATAAAAACTTTATACAAGCCAGTTGCAGTTTCTTCTGTCCACTTTTAGTTTGCTCATTCTCTTTTTTTTTTTTTTTTCTCCTTACCGGAAAGCAAATTCTGGAGATTGTTCCCACATGAAACACTTCCCCACATGGGTCTGTCAGTGCTGCTGATTCACTGACATAACACCCCACTGCTCCTAAGAGATCCAAGAACACTCGCTGATACGCCTTTGCCAGGCTTCTCTTATCTTATTAAAAAAATATGGTTTCATTTAACTCCTCACAGAGCAAGGACTTGTCAGAGGAGATCTACAAAAGCCTGCAAAGCCTTTCCAGCTGACCAAGGGTGAATTTTTGAGCATCTTCTGCCATCTTGTGGGATTGAGGAGAACATTCACTTTGCTTATCAATATCTGAAATGTCAAAGCTTCCCTTGTTGCTCCACTGACTAGCGAGCAAACAAGACACTGAGCATGGCAATGCACCCTCTTCTGCTGGAACAGTTTTGGGGGAAACCTGCTGACCTTTACAGGACTGCCCTAAACCTCTCCCGGTATGCCTGTGGACGTGCTGGCCAATTATAGATTCGTTTTCTAGTCATTATTAGAGGAAGAGATCAAAGTATGTGGGGGCTTCTCTTGCTGTTGGTCATCTTGGGAGACGCCCATGGTGAGGAAAATCTGCAACAGTATCGCCTCTACATCCAACAGAGATGCCAGAGAGGTGGAGTAACAGAGCGTGGGGTTGGAAGCCAAGGACTTCTGCGTGCAACCCCAGCTAACCCTGGCTAACCCTGGCTACGGCTGTGTGGGTGGCCTCAGACAAGGCTCTCAACACAGAGAAAGAAGCCAATAATTTCTGTGTGATAACCCCATGTTTGTCTGTTCTTAAAACTTCCCACTGCAACAAGCAGCAGATTCAGTCTGTGTAAATAAAGCAAGAGCGACTGCCAGTACACAAACCACATTGTCCTACGGAGCTGGTTGGTTGTGCAGTAGTTAAAGCACGGCAAGGTCTGGCTACCAGTGTCTGACTCAGGTGAACGCTACCATGTTATAACAGTTGGAGACTGAAAAAAGTCACTGTGGCTTGGTGTGATTCCTGAGTGACTGGCAACAACATCTTCAATGTGACAAGTTTATCTTCACACTCATGCATACCATCAGCCAGCCTGTTGGCTTTTTTTTTTTTTTTCTGGTCTCGCTAGGTAAAGCCAGCTGAATTCAGTGTGCGCCTTTGTTTGCTTTGGGCTGCTTTGGTTGAGCTCTTCTGCAGATTTTGGAATCACTTTGGGGTGATTGATTCTGTAGTGTGAAAAATGCTCCTTTAATATTTTCAGCTTGTTTTAAAATTTGCTCTGTTTGAAAGCACAGTCAGGCAGAACAGAGAGAGGTTTCCTGAGGACGCCAGTGAGTCCTCACCAGGAAGAGGCCGTAATGGCTGATCAGTACTAGAAAGGGTCAGGACTATTTTCAAGCAGGTTTCACTGGTGCACTCTAACAGCAGGGAAGACATGAGGTCTTGCTTGCCCTTCCAGGCTTTCGAGGAGAGTATTTTGGTGAGCATAGCTTTATCCATTCATCCCTCCATCTATTACCTTCCATCCCTGTTGTTCCCAGATGTAATAGCCAAGCGAGCTTCTCTAGCTTTCCTCTAATAAAAAAAAAAAATAAATCCCACTCCACCCCAAAGAAAACAACTGTCGACGCTGTAATTTTTTGACATGAAAACCAACCCTTAGCTTTGTTCTTAGAAATAGATGGATAGCCAGTACAAATTGATTGTCTTCCAAATAATGGAGGACTAAGGCTAATAGTATGAAAAATTGTAGCCCAGTGGATTTGGGTGACAAATGTGTAAGCAACTGAATTTGAGGCTCTGCAATGGGAAGCACTAGACAGTTTAGACAGACTAGAAGTTTAAAAATAAGGAGTTCTACTAATTTTGCTTATTAAAAAAAAAATGTAGCTCTAGGAGCACACATTCATTGTCCTGATGAAATAACTCTGTAACTCCTTTTCAACCAACCTAGATGAAATTGTTTCCTGTTAGCTGGTACTTGACAAGTATTAGGACCTGCCTGTAGACTGGCTTAGTGACAAGTTGTCTGCGTTAGACGATGATTTTATTACGAAGTTCAGGGAAAATACACTGAGGAACAATTGCCACTGTCCTGTAGTTGCCAAAGATGTCTATCCCTTATTGGAATATCTCTCACTACTGGGAACTTATAGCATGTGTTGCTATGTTTTCACTCATGGAGGCTGACAGCAACTAGAAATAGTTATGGGGCTGGGTGGTGCATAGGTTCTCTGAGCCTGATGTAAATGTAATCCTCACTTTTCTTACACTGCATATTGCCTGGCAGTGCCATCACTTTTTAGCTTTGGACAGCACAAGGCAGATACTCTGGAATCAGTTTCATAGCATCTGTCATCCTAATAACTTACCTCTCCTCTGCGCATATATAATGAGGGAGACTTAGGTGGCATAAGTAAGAGTGAAATTAGTCCTAAAAATTATGATGCCCCTGAGTGCAGCATAGGAGAGAACTGAAGTATAAGGCAATCTAATCCCAAATCTGTATGAATTCTCTGAATTCTGTTAAGACTGCTCTATGCAGAGAAATTGAAAAGCATCCCAGAAAAAAAAAAAGCAAAACAGAATTGTAACAGATCAAGATAATCAATTGATTCCATGGGGCTAGATATATGTGGAACTCTTTCCTGTCACCTGATGGTAAGCAGTGGCTTATCTTGTTTGCTTCTTTTAGGAGAAGCTGTCAATGTGACATATTAAGCTGTTTTAGCTGTGCAGAAATATGAGCAGAGGAAATTTGAGCCTGAAATATTTGTCTAATATAATGAAGACCTATGAGTATGTTGATGGTATTGAATCTTTGGAGTACAGATGCTAAAGGGTCAGTTAGTTTTGTGGCAAGTCTTGAGCAAGAACCAGTGATAAGCTTAATGACCTAGTTTTGCTTACATGTGTGTAACACAGGTGTTTTATGGGCAATTTGATATCAAATGCACAGTTCAGTGATGGAGAGGCTTTGAACTGAAATGCACACTTTAAGGGAGAAGGCAGAGTCCTAATTTTAACTGTTATTGATTAAAATAAATGTTCTCTCACTTCTTCCGTTAGTTAGAAAATACCAACTCTATGTCTGAAATGAATATGAAATATAGAAGGCTTGTTGAGAAAGAGAGGTAAGTGAAGGAAAGGAATTTAATCTGTCAAGATCTCCTCACATGTTAATTAATAGTCTGTGCGTATATAAGGAAAAGATTCACAATAGTTCAGATGTGACGAGGGAAAGGTGTTTTGAGAATTTAACCTTGGTGCAAATACATTACAATTTTTTTCCTTTAATTTCTTCACCTGTATACCTTTTGTAAATATTTATCCCTATGTTGTCTTTTTTTGTATGTTACAAATACATTCATTTGCAGTTTACACGAACCTCAAATAATTTGAATCTTGAGATGGCTGCCTGGTGGTAAAACATTTCCTCATCCCAGGGTACGGTGAAGCTATAGACCAGGTTACTGAGGCCTAAGTGTTAGCAAACACCTTCTCTCCCCAAAGAGACTGTGTGGGCTGGCTTGTGAGCTGGTGCCCTCAGCTCACTCAGGGATCAGAGAGAATCCCTGATTGGCAGCATTCCTCTGGAATTTTCATGAGTTTGACATGTAGAAACTGCCCTCTTATTCAGAAGGGCCCATCCAGTGATGTTTGATAACCTCAAAAAAAAAAAAAAAAGACATGATGATTTTGTAAATAAAAATATTTCTGATGTATGAGCTTTGTAGTAGCCACAATGAAGAAAGTAAAAGATGTTTCATTGGACACTATTAAATCAGATTTGACAATCAAACATGTATGTTGTTTAACTTCTTGGTAGCATTTTAGCACTGGAGGATAGCAACTGATAAAAACTGTCACCGTATGTATCTCTGATTCATAAAGAGTGTTTAAAGGTCACCCAAGGCTGGACAGGACACAATCAATTCCCATTTTGTAGCTCATTCTGCTAGTACAGTGTAGTGAAGAAACTCTTACAGTTTCTGACATTACTTACTCTGGACTTTACAGGCTTTTTAAGGAGACTTTTGTGTGTGTGGTGGCAGATGAGGGCACAACAGTGATGCAGCAGTATCGTCCTTACTTCATCCAACTCCCAGTACCTGTGTATTGGGCCCTAGATTTGAATGAGATTGTAACCTGTAAAAACAATTCAGAAACACCAGGTGGAGAACATGACAAGACAAAACAGGGAAGATGGAGACACACACCATTATTAAGATAGACAGCTATAATAACATAACAGCTCCTAGGGCTGTGACGTGTAGGCAGTGTCTGCCAAATGTGGCATAGGGCAGGAGCTAAACCTCAGAAATGAAGTAACATTAAGGAGGAGGAAGAAGGCAGGAGAGAAAATACATTTCAGATGTACTGACTGGAAGATGAGGGAACGAGGCCTCTGTAGTACACAGCTAGATGCAGACTCGGGTTTTGTACTTCAGCTTGCCACAGGTCTCTTGAGTGACCTTGGGAAAATAATTTAATTTCTTATACCTCATTTCCACACTCTTTGTCTATCTTGCCTACTTAAAATTCAGGCATTTAGGGCTGAGTCTGTGTTCTTACAGAACAGAGAGGAGCTTATGACTTTACTGGAACTTACTGATGCCACCATAATATGAATAATGCGTTGCAATGATGCACCATGCTAATGACAGTTTACATATGTTCTCTTCCTTCTGCAGGGAAAGGTTAATAACCCCTGTGGCAGTGGTGGCTCTTTTCAATTGCCATACTTTGCCTAAAGCTGCTCACCCAGTTTATGACAGCAGTGTGGTGTCTACCCAGAAGCTCGTAGGGTCAGATGAGTGCTTCCCAAATTAACTGAGCTGTCAGGTGGAGAGGAGTAAATAACTCAATGGAACATGTGTGTTTAAATGCAAGGCATAGCAATGTGATTCTTCACAGGGGAAAAACGAGGACAGATAAATTTCTGCCATTGTATAAGATTTTTCTTTGGCTATGATGCCCATCAGAATTCAATGCTTCTTGGGGGCTTATGGGGTAGTTGGGGTTTAATGTCCGCCTTTTCCCTGCCTCCTGATCCAGCACACACGATGACTCTCTTCCCAAGTCTTAGCATAAATGTGTACTTCCTTCAACCCAAGGAGAAAGTAAGAAAGATCAGAGATCCTTTTGCTGATCCTTTGACAAGGGCTGCTGAGCAACGATGAGGACAGTGGAGCATAACGAAGCAAGCGTGCTAGTGCTGAAAAACTGCTGGAATCACAGCTGAGGCAAAATACTCATGTTGGTATTTAAAAAAAGATAACCGAATGACAGTGAAAGAGGAGGCTAAATAAGGCTTTTTACCTTCATCTGTACTCTGGGTCAGTGCATGGACCCTGCCGCAGGTGGGCTGTGTCAGTAACTAATTGAGTGCATAGTTAATAAATGCAGAGGAAAGGGAGAAAGAGGGCTGCCTGGGTTTTGGGTGTTGGCATGGTGGCTTCTTGGGTACCTCGGTGTTTTGGTGGGAAAAGCTGTGGCCCCTCTGGGGATGGAGGGGTGCTGGGGGGAACTACAAGTTACCTCAGGTATGATGGCCCTGTGTGGGCAGGCTGCTGGCCCTATGCTTGGGCTGTGCTCTGGCGCTTGCCTTCTGGCAACCTCTGAAGATCCTCAACTTGTTGAGTGCTGTGGGCCACCACAGGTCTGGGTGTGTGCCAAACTATCTCTTCCAAGTGGTGGGTAAGCAAAATGGCTGCCTGATCCTGGCTGCCTGGAGTCCCCTTCCTACCCTGGGGAAGGTTTTGATGTCTTTTTGTGTGTGTGCATGAGTGTGAATGTGCTTGTCCTTTCTCATTTAAAAACAAACATAATGCTCCAGTGTATTTGGGGTGATGCACCAGTAGATCAGTGCTGACTCCTGCCTTGAGCTGGGCCCCCTGTGTTTTAGAATGGAGGCAGGCCCCTCTGTAGCACTTTGGGCAATGTACCCTCCCAGAAGCAGGGTAGGAGTCTGTGGCTGTCAGTGGCAGGAGCAGAGTGAGGGTGACAGACCTGCAGTCATGGTGTGTGTCACCTGGAGCTCTGCAGCCCTCTGTCCCCTCTGGAACTGCCTGTCAACATGGCTCCAGAGGACCCAGTCCAGTGGTTCCTGCTGGCTTTCTCCCAGTGTAAGCCACCTCCCTGCTGCTGGGATGAGGTGTGTCCTTGGGCTCTGCCTTGGGAGTCCTCCCAGCCTGGGCTCCTGCTAGGGATTAGGGGCTGGCCCTGTCAGTGGGGTCTGTGTGTTCCCCCGGCAGGAGCACCTGCCTATAAGGAGGGGGTGTCTTGTGTCCCAGCCTTTTGGAGGTGTGGGGCAGAGCAGTGTGAGGTGGGATGTGCCCTCCCAATATTCAGGGTGCAGGACCTGGGGACTTTCAATCCTGGCAGCCTGCTTAGTGCCACCCCTGCATAAGTGGGGTTCAGGTTCAAGCACCTGAGTCTAGACAAATGAGTCTGAGACAGGTGAGGGGAGACTGATGTGTTCTATGACTCCAAGGCTGGCTGGTGCCCTGGCATCCTGCAGCAAGTGGGTCTGGGCTGCTATGCCTGTGGCTTGAGCTCCCTGCAAAGCCTCTTCCTCTGCGGCTGGTCATGCCCAGAGTACCTGCCACAGCATTGTCAGAAATTTGGCTGCCCTGGCTTTGGTCAAGACAGCTGGCTCCATCCTGCTTGGTGGTCAAGAAGCTCTGTGGCAGCTGCTGGTGAGTGCAGGAAGTTTGAAAAAACAGACATGCTGGGCCACAAAGATACTGACCAAGGCTAGCATATCAGGACAGGTTTGCTAATGCAGGTTGATTTTTGCTATCTGCAAAAGGCACTTCTAGTTTAATTAAATTAATCTGCATGCAGTGTAACTTTTCCTTTCTCATTCGGTATGTGCTTTTCACTGCTATCAAAGGACAGTTAGAAGGTAGGTGCCTTCTTTAGGAGCTGAGAGTAAACCAGGCTATTAGTTTCCCTTTGAAAAAGGGAACAACTGCAGTTGTATTGTCTGAATCACAAAGTTTCCATGAAAAAGAAAAAGCCTAGCCTGCAACCTAGACAGATCATTAGTAAAGTTTTTCTTGATTTCTGTGGGAATAGAAGAGTGTCTGGGGGGATTAGCAGTATCATAAAGACAGAGATTGCTCAGTGAGTAAAGAGGAGCCCTGATAGGTATGCTTCTTTGTAATGCTATATGAAATTTTTTTTTTAACCTCTGCTTGCTAAGTTCAGGCTACTTCTACTGGGTTGGGGGAAAACTTGCCTGACATATTGCATAGGCCTAACTTCTGTGGATGCTCTACAAAGCTCAGGGCTGTTCATTAAAATCTGAGCTAGTGACTTTAATATTAATGTTATACTCCAGCTACCTATAAAAATGCAGTTATAAGATATGTCTTTGATAGGCTGGTGTGAGTAACATGGTGCAAACAGATCCGCGAGGTTCAGTATGCATGAAGCTAGAGCAAAGTGGTTAGAAAATGAAACAATTAGTGGAGTTAGAAAAATCTCCTATGCCTAATTGCTTCAAACTACATCCTACTGATGGACTGGTCTTGGAGGAAGTTAATTAGCAGGTCTTCTGACAATCTGTTCCATTTAAGTTTTGTTTTTTTTTTTTTCCCTGCATCCTTCTAGGTCAAAGTATCCAGCTACTATGCTACTAATTGTCTTCTAAAAATGCTGGTATGTCTAAGGAGCTGCACATGCATGAATGAATGGCTTACAGCTTCACTGCAGATATTTTTTTACATATTACCTGAGCAGATTTCACTGTTACAGATTCAGCTGGACTTACCTGCCTGGTAAACAGTAGGCTGAACTGTTGGAAAATATGAGGAACTATCTTACTTTACTGGCTTACTTTAAAAAAAAAAACAACCACAAACAAAAACAAACCTTAAAAAAACTCTAAAACAAAACAGCAACAAGCTACAACATGGTTAGCCATTCTGTTGTGTAACTTGCCTGAGCTTCTTAAACTGAAGGGGGAAGAGGTGTCTGCAACAGCAGAGAATCCTGGAACTTCAGGACATTCTTAAGATCTTTGATCTAAGATTTATGGGGCCAAAGTACTATCTTAACAAGTTGGAAGGGTGACTTTTTAGGCCAAGTGGAGAGTGCAGCCTGTGCACTCTAAATATACATTCTTTGGGACAGCTAGCAAGAGTGCCTGTAAGAGGTGTGACCAGTGTAGTGTAAATCCAAGGTAGATCTTGTTTTTTTTTGTGATACAGCCTGAAGCAGGACACACTCACTCCCTCTCCTTTGGCTCTGCTGATGCAGTAACACATGGGGCAGAAACCTGGCCTCCTGTGTTAGCTTCACACAACAGGTCTTGTCAGGAAAGTCATTCATGGATCTGCTGATTTCCACTGGCTAAAAAGCATTAGCACTGCCACTGCAGTTGGATACAGGCCAGGGATGTTCACTGCATTGTGTAGATAAACATCAGCTATAGGCCCTTGCCTTGGGCTTAGCTGAATGCTTAGTTCATGGGAAAAGTAACTTGGAATTCAGAAGCACTTTGGTTTGGAAGGAAATTGGCAGGGCATTGCGAGTGGTTGTCTTTGCAGAGAGCACAACCTTTGTAATCAACCTGGGTGGGTGAGAGACTGCAGGGAAGTGCTTTCCTGATGTGCTATGGCTGGGAAGATTTGAGGGGTCGAGGTGCTGTAGAGAATATGATCTGTAATGTGGCAATGATGAAGATATGCTTGCATATGTTTTGATGTTTCAAAAACAATAGAAGGAAAAGCAAAGAGTAGAACAAAGTCATTACATAAATAGCTTTTGAAAGGTAGTATGATTGCTTTTGGAGGCGGGAGATTAAATGGCTTAAGAGTTAGTTCCTGCAGTGTCCAGCCAGGGTAAATACTCACACATACTGCTTCCCATAATTTCTACTCTATGACAAATACTGTCTTTAGAAGGATATGACAAACTGTTTTTCAGGGAGTCCTTGTCTCAACAATAGATTAGTATGTCCAGGCAACTCTAGGTCTGACACTTGAATTTGCAAGAAGTTGTTTGAAAAGCTCTGCATGGTTGAATATACTTCCTTCATGAAACAACCAAGGCAACCTGAACTATGAAAATATTCAGTATCAGTTTCATCTTCTTTTGAAAGGCATTGTGTTGTGGTTTTGTTTAGTGAGGGGGGCCTAAGGCGGTAGCTTCTGTAGGAAACTGCTAGAAGTTGCTCCCCTTTGTTCAGTGGACTTGGCCGGGTCTAGGGCGGACCCATTTCTGACCAAGGCCAAGCCAATTGGTAGCAGAATGTTCCATGATAACATCTCTGCGATAATGTATTTAAGAAGGGGAAAACAGAAAAAAAAAAGAAGAAAAGATGTGAAGAAGCTGAATGGGGGCAGAGGCGCAAAGAGGGAGGCGCGGGCCTTGTGGGCCTTGCAGACCTCACCCTCTGGCCTCTCGCCAGGCAGCCAACTGGGCCCAACTCGGCTCAGCCCGGCTGCAAGAAGTGGAGAGGAGAGGAGGTGGATGATGTGAAAAGATTCTGAGAGGCGTCTGCCAGCCTGTTGTGAAAAACTTTTCTTCTGGAGGAACGGCTGCAGACGCCAAGGTCAGTGAAGAAGGAGGGGGAGCAGTAATGCTGCTCTTGGCCAAGATTCCCCTGCAGCCTGTGGTGATAACCATGGTGGAGCAAGTTGTCCCCCTGCAGCCCATGGAGGTCCACAGAGGAGCAGAGATCCACCTGGAGCCCGTGAAGGACCCCACACCAGGGGAGGTGGATGTCTGAAGGTGGCTGTGGCCCATGGAGGGCCCGCTGGGGCAGCCGTTCTGGAGAGACTGCACCCCCTGGAAGAGATGACCCACGCCGGAGCAGTTTCATGAAGGACTGTGGCGTATGGGTGGGACCCCACGATGGAGCAGGGGAGGAATGTGAGGAGTTCTTCCCCCGACTATGAAGCAGTGGCCTAAAACACCACCTGATAAACTGACCGCAACCCCCATTCCCTCTTCCTCCCGTGCCGCTCGGTGGGGGGAAGGTAGTAGAGATAATGTTAAGCTTGGGAAGAGGGAGGGGTGGGGAGGAGGTTTATCTTGTTCTCTGTCTCATTATCCTGCTAGTTTTTAGTAATAAATGAATAGTTTTCCCCAAGTCGAGTCTGTTTCGCCCATAATGGTAACTTTAAGGATTTTCTCCCTGTCCTTATCTCAAACCTTGAGCTGTTTTTCTTCTATTATCTCCCCCTGTTCTCTCGGAGGGTGGGGGGAGTGAGAGAGAGACTGCGTAGTCTGGTCCCAATCAGGGTTGAACTATGACACATTGTGTGGCTTTTTCCTCCATTTCCCTATCACTGACATGAGAAACATACATAATGCGTTGCCAAAAAGGAGGCTCCTATGCATGTTTCCCCAGATGTGGTTAAATTAGGTGTTGTAAGGAATACTAAACCAGGGAGGGGCTAGATGATAGCACTGCTCCTAACAAACTCTTCCTTGAAGGCATAAGATAGGGCGACTGTGACACTGCTGTAACTGTAGGTAAGGTCACTGTGTTTCATCAGAACATACTTTGTAGGATCTCACTGAGTTTGGGCAAAATCTTGACTTTTGGGAGCAGTCTTAAAAAGCCTTAGTTTTGACATTTTCTATTTCTGCCATTTTCCAAGAGGATTAGTGACATGGATGTTCCTGTCACGAATGATCCTTAAGCCAGTTGTGTGCTGTGGGAGCAATAAAATACTTGATGAATGTTTCAAAGTGCATTGACTCTGTCTGGGGTTGCACCATTCACCCTAAGTGGGGAAGAGGCTGGAAAAGGTGTTGCAATTGATAGGTCATCTAGAGATTTGCTACACAAGGTTGGATCAAGGTCATAATAATTCTTCACATACTCATCTCAAAACAACAGGTTACTTAAATCAGTCAATGTTTGCTCTTTTGTGATTGCGATAGGAAAGCATACACACATCTGTAAAAATTACTTCCTAACAGTGACGCTTGGCTTTGAGGTGTGTCAGTCCACTGAAGGCCATGGGAGCAGTTTGCTTCTACTGTGGTTAAGCACAAGCGGAAGCTAGTCAGATAGTAATGAGTGCTTTCATGAGACTTATTAAAGTGTTAGCATCAATTATTTATTGCAAATGATGGATTTGTAATCTAAAAAGATCTCATGTTATTGGGCACCTCGTTACATTCTTTATTAATGGAAGTTGGGGAAAAGCAGAAGTAACTTCAATTGTTTCAGTTTACTGTGGTCTCACCAAGTGCTTGTAAATGCATCTTTGTAGGATATTTCATTATCTAGGCTGGCAATAGAATGGACACCGTTACCTGTAAAATCATCGTTACTGGCTTGATGCTACTTGTAATTGTTTTCATTTTAACTAGGGAATCATGTCATCTGTAGACTGCGCTTCAGCACAAAACCTCATGGTTCTAGTTCTAGAATAAACAGGAGTGCCTTATTGATTGTATCATTACCAGGATTAGTGAACTTCAGGGTGTCTAACTTGTTACAGCCATATGGAAAATGAATTTTGAGCCTAACTGTGAAGACACAGGTTGTATTCATTGTACAACACAGCAGCATAAAGCTTTACGTAGAACTTCTGAATGTTAAAATTTAATCAAATTAGCAGTCTTAGCATCAAATTAAAAGTCTTAGCATCTTTTTAATAGCATAATCTTGCTGATTTTTGTCAGCATTAGACTGAATACACAGGAGAACTGCATCAGTGGCAACCACAAATATTAATCTAGAAGGAGTGGTAAGAATAAATACACATCTCTTTCAGGCAGCAGCAAACATTTCAGATTCTTAATTGGCATAAATCAATGAAGATCACTTTGGATTGGATATATTTCTGGTTAAAAGGAACAAACTTCAAGAGGCAGAATTGCTAAAGACTGGAGAAATAAAAGGTAAGATTTAACTGCAGTGGAGCCAGCATAACTGTTGATAAGGGCTCTGGTTACCTTGGAGGAATTAGTAAAATACCAACTAGGAAATACTTAAGGAAACTTGAGAAAAACATTAGCAGCTTAATTAAGCACAAGATACTGATATTACAAATGCTTTAGTTTTCACTGTATTCTATGTTTTGGCTTTGGGCTAGTGCTAACTTGCTTCTGGATCAAACTGCAGGAGAAATTTAATCAGAACCACCTTCCAGCTATTATGCAAACAAATTGACAGGATAAACTGACAAATAAGGTTTTGCAAAGCTTGTGCAATTGGTAGTCCCTGGAGCAAGCTGCACTGCTTAGTTTCATGTCCCTTGGTGAAGGACACCAAACTTCTGCAATTTTTTGATTGAATGGACTTTTAATAGTCCAAAATGAAACCTTCAAGAGATGTAAACACATCTGGAAGTGATCCTTACACATGATGGGAGTGTTTGAACTGATGATACGTGAACTAGATTTGTCTCTGCAGGATAGTTCTTCCTGGATGGCCATGTGTATTTCAGTGATTTCTCCTGTAGTCTGCTGCTGGATCAGCTGGGAGATTCTGGTGGAAATTTCTGTACATGTAGACCTGTGAATGCCTGACCACTGGAAAACTCTTCTTTGCTGCCCACTCTGCCACAAAAGCAGGTGTGAACTGGAAGTGAAATCATGGAAACTTTCTTAATTTAGCAGTATTGCAGTGGCTGTTTTCTAATAATTTGAGAAGGAACCTTGATTTTTTTTCTTACAAGAATCTAGAATAAATAAAAATGAAACCCATCAGTATTGTGTGGAAAGCTGTGATATCAATTTCAACAAATTAATTTAAAGAAATATTTTGAAGTATAGAATTAGTTGGATGGTTCAGTCACTTAAAAAGTGCCTAGCACAGACATTGTAGAAATAGGAGTGAGGATTTATTATCTCTATTCCTGTGCTGCTGCTGATTCATTATATGATCCAAGCGTTCCTCTTAGTGCCTCAGCTTTTCCTGTCTGTAAAACTACAAGAAAGAACATTACAGGGTGTTGTGCAAATGTTAATTAATGTTCATTAGATTATTTTAGCTCTTGGTAACATAGCAACATGAAGTTACTACATGGAAAAATAATAGTATGTGGCCCAGTACTAGCACTGTGCAAGAATGAATGAATATACCTGTTAAAGTTTTTAAAGGATAAATCCAATCAAATCAACCTTAAATGTTGATTAAAGTAGACCTAAAGGAATTCTGGTATTTCCTACAGGCTATTCTCAAATCATTAATACGCACATTGAAGATGTAAAATTTCTGATTTGAATGATAACTTTAATTTCAAGCCTCTAAGAATTGACTTTGGGAGCTTAATTGGAAAGATATGGAATATACAGGGTGAAGATTATAATTCTCCTAGGGATGTATACCCTACAAAAATCCAAATGAAAATAACAATTTATGGTTTGTAGAGAAGAGCTTCTGTATGTGGTGTTTTATGATTTTTTTAGTAAGCAGTTCAGTTGACAAAAACTATCCTTTATATCACTCTGATAAGGTGCTTCCTCTGTGATGATACCACTCTACAACTTTGTACAGGTGTAGCTTTGAAGTCGCTGCTGTAGTTGGTTTATGTGCATCAGCAACATCTTGAGTGTAACACTATGAATACATACACAGAAACAATTTCATTCTCTGTTATTTTGCAGTTCTTTTTGGCAACTTCTGTGCCCTATTATTCTATCCTTGCCGTGCTTTCTTTAGCAAAATGCCAATATTTTTGTATGTGCTCTTTAATTTGTGAGGTGTAATTTTTGGTCTGTACCTGATAGGTAAATTGGGTTCCAGTCAGATGCTTTTAAGTTTACTGCTCATATTCTATTAATTTCAGAGCCACACTAGGAGCATACAACAGGATTATGTTGTGAATGGGTCATCTCCTTTGGTTTGCCTATTTATAAACAGTTCTGGGTAATTATAAACACTTATAAACTTTCCAGAATGACATCATTGACAGTGTACCATTGAGTCATTTGAGGCATCCTGTAATATGAACGAGTCAGAGCAAAAATCTTGCTTGCTTTGTTTCTGGTATATTCTCTGTGGCATATGCAGTATCCCATGTCAGACTTCACAGTTCCTCTGCCATGTCTGTTTCCCAGGTAGTTTTTTGTTATTGTGGAATTGCATAACTTTGGAAGAGGAATGTGATATTTCCAAACGTTAATTTATCCTTGCATCGCCAGTTAGGTTCTGGAGCATTCCTCACTCCATTCCAGTGGATGACGAGGCGACACTTCAGTTCCCTACTTTCCAGCAGCAAGGTAGCTAGCTCGGTTCACTGAGACTCTAGCTCTCTGTCAATACTGGACTTAGGCCATCCTGGCAATCCATGTACCTCACACAATTCATTACAGCAAAGTGTAGTTGGTTGTGGAAGGTTTGCCGGAAGTCAAGTATACCTTGTACTTCAGAATTCAGTCAATACTAATATTTGCTTGACTAGCAAATAGTTAGCTGGGCATTCTGTAATGTGGCTGAAGATTTTATAATATTGATAACTGATCCTTATGGAATTACTATTAATCAAGTAATGCGGCAGGTCCTGCCCCCCTACACTATCTTACGGTTCTGGTGTCACTTAGAAGGTTTAAACAAAGTCAGTGCCTTCCTGTAGGTGCTGTCTTACTCCTCAGTAGAATGGGGCCCTTGTTTGAAGGAGCTGGAAAAAGGTGTGGCAGATTAAATGATGCCCAAGTAGAGAGAGACAGAAGGGAGGTGTCCAAGAATTCTAGCAAGAAGAGATTGCTATGCTCTTTGGACTCCCACTGCACTGGTTTAACTGATGCATCATGTAATATGGGGTGGGACAGAAGGGGAAGCTGTAACTGGCAAAGGAGTTCTTTACTAGGAATTGATAAATCACAGCTAGGTTTAAATTGCTCCTCTCCAAGAACTGCACGCATATCGGAAAAATTAGAGGCTGGGCAAAGCAAGTATGTATGCTTCATTTTGGGGTTTCCTCTTTAGCAGAGCAGGGACCTCAGACATGGAGTTCATGAAGCCAAACCTGTGTGAAAAGGAAGAAGGGTCTGTTGCTGTTTATACTGAAAAGCTCACTGTTAACAAGCTGTTTAATTCTAACAAATAAAGAAACAGTAAACTATACTGGACTGCAGGCTTTTTTTTTTTCTTTAGGCTACTAAGAGTCTAGGGCAAGGAAACCAAACTTAACCATTGCTTGTTTGGCAGGGACTATCTGACTTCCTCAGATAAGAGAGGACAGCAGGTGCCTATTTTCTACCTCTCAAGGGGGAAAACGAGGCCCTTTACTGACTCGTACACTTTTTCTGCTTCTGTCTTTGTCTCTGGAGCTCTTCACCTTGGTTCTGGTCCTGACTTGTTGAGAATGTAATGGTCACAGGAGGATACAAGTAAACTAATCAGAGGATGGGCAATGGTGAATAGATAACATGGTACAGGTCCAGCTTGCACCAAATGGAAGAAGCTGGTTATGCTTTCTTGGAACTAGGCAGTTGCTAAAACTGAAGTTACCAGCCAGGGAAAACAATGCAGAGAGTCTATAAAAATTGTAGGTCTGTTAGGGGCACTTTTTAAAATTTCAAATGGAGGTGAAACTGTCATGGAATATGTACTTAGGTTTTATTTCCTCTGTGGAGGATGAACCAACTGACAATAAAAGGATGGAAGGTAATTCTGGTGAGTGTAGTCATGAAACATTCACTGAAGGGAGCTCAGTGTCATAGGAAGAGGAGGGAGGGAAAACAGCAGAATCGGATGTCTGGATGAGATATTAAATGTTTAATTTGATTATGGAGATGTTGATACTCATGTTTCTAAGTACTTGTTATTTAAATGTGTTGATCAAAGAGCTGCTTCTGCAGTCAATCTTGTTTTTAGAATAATGTATACTTTCTATCTGTCCACACAGACCTGAATGCCTGAGATACTTGCTTGCCATGTGTTTTTAGCTTATCTGGGCAGGTTTAAACTTTTAAACTGCCTTAAGAATCTCCAGCAGTAATTGAAAGGTAAAAGAAATTTCTGTTGATGAAGTGTGAACAGTGAGATGCACCAGCAAAAAAAAACCCCACCACACCTTTGAGCACAAGTTTTGAAAAAGTCAAATAGAAGACATTGCTTCTTTTTTTTTTTTTTTTTTTTTTTTTTTTTTTT
>JAAGAY010000637.1:0-145949 GCA_011801015.1 Ardeotis arabs | reverse complement strand
GAGGGCAGCTCGGGGCCCGGACCCCGGTTTTAAGGCAAAGCCACGCTCCGCCGCCCAGCCCGCCCGCGGGAAGGCGGCCCCGCGGCAGACATGGCTCCTTCCCCCACGCTCTACTGAAAATACCTTTAAAAAAAGGAGGGGTTTCCCCCACAGGCCGCTGCTCCCGGGCAGGCACGGCCGGCCCCGGCGGGATGGGGAAGCCCGGCCACCGCGTACCGGACGCCTCAGCGGCTCCCGACGACGGGGCGGGCAGCAGGGCGGTGGCCGGGCGGGCAGGGTTGAGCCGGGCCGGCAGGTGACAGACACTCGCTTCCGCCAATGGGAGGCGGCGAGGCTGCACCACCAGCCAACGGCTCGCGGGGGAGGGGCGGGACCTGCCCCGTTGTCAGTTCGCAGCCAATCGGCGGAGGGGTGCGGGGCCCGCAGCCCCCGGCACAGCGAGAGGCGCCCCCCACTCCCGGCCGCGGCCGCGTCCCCCTCCGGTTCTCCCTGCGCCGCCCCTCCCGGCGGCCGCCGCCCGCCGCCGCCGCCACTCACCGGGGCGCATCCCCTGTCACAGCCGCGGCAGCTCCCGCCGCCGCCGGGTCTGCCTCATCCGGGCACTCCGAGGGGGCGGGGCCTGACGTAAGCGAGGAGGGGCTGGGGCGGTGCCGCCGCCGCGCCGCCGCGAAGGGCGGGGCCCACACGGGGCGGCCCCGCGCGGGCAGCGTTCGGTGGGACCGGTACCGGCGTGTGCTGCCCGTCCCCTCCTGGGAACGGCCCTCGTCCCTCCGGCACCTCGGACCCCTCGCCCCCGTCCCGCCCTTCTCCCTCCGTACCACATTTGGGGGCTGCCCCGTCCCCCGGTGCCCCCGGGAGCGGCCGGTCCCGCCAGCCGCCCCGCGTCGCAGCCCCCGCGCCCTCCGCACGTGCCCCCGCACCCCCTAGGGCTGCGGGCAGGGGAGGGCAGGGTGCCTCTGCGGTGCCCCCCGGACAGGGCCTGCCCCGCAGCCCACCTTCTGGTCCCTCGCCCTGACCTAACATTTAAGCTTGATTTGCATGTTTAATTTCCCGCCCTCTGTAATTAGCCGGCCCGCCTGTCATTAGCGGCAGGCGGTGCCGTTGGGATGCCCTCCTGCTTCCCTTGCTGTGGGCCAACGCTTCCAGCAGCACGGTGCGGCGGTGGCCGAAACCACGGCTGTGCCAGCTGCCCTTGTCAGGACAGCCTGTGTCCTCTGTGGGCACGGTGCCACCAAGGCCACCTCTGTCCCCCTGTTCCCACAACCTCTTCTCCACCGTGTCCCACATGTGGGGTTATCCAGGGCGGATGCTCTGGTGCTTTTCCACCTTTTCCCACGGCAGATGGGATGGGTGGCTGCAGACAACCTCAGGATGGAGAGCGCACCCCGCTCCCTCCCCAGCCAGCGCCGTGGTTGTCCCCCCGTGCCTGCGCAGGACTTTCCGGGCCAGCCTGCGTGACCTGAGTGTTACACAAGGCCACAAATGCTTCTTGGCAGCGTCAGTGCCGAGCCCAGGACGTGCAGCAGAGCGTGGCTCCAAGCTGCACGCCGCACCTGAATTAGAGGCTGCAAGAGGTGGGGAAGCCACAGCGCTCTGTGAGAAGTCATCCCAGTGGCGAGCTGCCCTTGGAGTTGCCTCATCCCTCTGGGAAAGTGTCTTATTTATTCCCAGTGTGTATTTGTGCACCTTCCACTGTATTCCCCGGCCACATCTGGCTGATGGTAGCGATGCTCACAGCCCTGGTCCAGCCCATCCACCTCCCACCTTCTCACTTCAGCTGACGCCTCCTTGGCTCCCTGAAACCCTCTCCAGAGCGTGGAGAGGCAGATGGATGTGGCTATGCAGAGGCTGAAGGCCTGGCTGAGAGAACATCTCCTTTCCAGGCATCCAGTCCTGTGCTGCTCCGAGCCAGGAGCAGTCAGAGCCGGCAGTGCTGAGTGTGTGCACAGCCCAGCCCTAGTTGGGTGCCCACCATCACACTCTGGAGCAGACTGGGTGCCCATCACACTCTGAAGCAGGTCGGGTGATGATTCTTGTGCTCTGGAGCAGGTTGGGTGCCCAGTTTTCTCACTGCGTTGCAGAAGCCGGGAGGAGATGCCGTGCCCTGTTGGCATGTAGCTCCTTGATCCCTCTTTCCTTGGCTGGGTGCTTAGGTTAATGAAATACCGTTTGCCTCCCCTGGTACCTGGTGGCAGAGCTGTCCCAGCCAGCTGCTGACATCAGCACAGCATCTCTAGGACCAGAGATGGATGCCAACGACTCCATCAAAGCAAACTTTACCAGCCGCCTCTGTCCCATTCCGATGGGGCTTTGCCTCCGGTGACAAAGGCATAGCGCTGGTGGGGGCTGTATTTCCCAAGGGGTTCAACGTGCCTGCCTGGTTAACACTGATTTTTAAGTCAATGTTTGCTTTGAGGTCGCTCCCGGCTGCACCCCATTGTAAGCCGAAGCTGTTCCCATGCATTCGCCGAGGGCTCGACGCTTCCAGCCGCACAAAGGAGCAGTCACTTAGCATTAGCGGCCGCACAATGCGGCCGTGTCTCCCGCTGGCCCAGCCAGCTCCGTGTTTCACCAGCAAAAGCTCCTCTGCTGAAAGGCCGGGGAGAGACAAGGCAGCTGTAATGGATTCCAGTGAGGCGGGGGGGTCTCTCACGGGGGCAGGGGGCCGGGGCTGTCCCACGGTCCGGGCACGGGGCTGCCGGAGGTTGTTTCAGCATGGGGCGAGCGGGGACACACGGGGGTAGGATGAGTTATATATTTGCAAGGGCTATGCCATGGCGCAGGGAGAACCGTGGCGGGGACAGCCGCAAAGGGTGGGATAGAGGGTGGGTGTGGGTCCCCCAGGGAACAATTATGGACTGGGAATTATTGGCCCAGACGTGGGGCCCTGCAATGCGCCGGTGCTCCTGGGCATCCCCCCGGGGAGATGCTGGTGAAGGTGCAAGAGGAAGAAGTAGCCCCTGGGACTGTTTTTTTTTTGAGAGCGGCTGGAATTTTCTTGCTAATCCCTGCCTTGGAGGGGTGTCTTGCTGACTCCAGGAGCATCCAGGCTGGGGGGACAGAGCTGGGAGCAGCCCAGCCAGAGAGGGGACACATCCCCAGTGGGACATGTGGGGCCATTGGCATCTCCTCCTGCCTCTCCCTGACACCGGCAGCAGTTATCCTGTCTGCCCGTATGCCTTAACCAGCTGGAGTGGTCGGGGAGAGCTGGATGCTGTATGGAGCCTCTCAGCTGCCCCGCGAAGGATTTGCTCATTGGCGAGGTGAAGTGGTGTCTGAGCTGCCCCAGCCATGGCAGGGGGATTTGTCAGGGCTCCAGGGCCAGCAGCAGCCCCCAGGACAGGCAGCTGGAGGGGAAAGGAGTCTTTGGGCAAAGGAAAAGCCAGGATGAAGCCTGGGGAGCCAGGCTGGTCTGTGCTGGGCGGCAGCATCCATATCTGCTTATGGCTCTGGAGCTGGGAGCATTGCCCCTGGGAATATGGTCTGAGAACTGACAACTCATTGCATCTCAAGAGCTTTGTGGGACTTGAACTGGCTGAGCCTGGCTGCTCCTGGACTCTGGAAAGGTGACCTCAGATCCAGTAGTCTTCTGACCACTGGAAAAAGTCCAGCCAGCCTTTGGCCTTGCACGGCTCCCACCAAAGACCCCGTGTCACGAGCCTGGCCTCAGCGCGGGCAGGTGGTGGGGGGTATCAGCTTCCCTACCCAGACTGATGTTTGCCTCCAAACAGCCCTGATCTCGTACCCTCACCCCGCTGCCTCCTTCCACGGCTGGCCAAGGGCGATGTTCAGGGCAGGACCCGCCGTCTGCACGCGAGATCTGCTGCTCACACCTACTCACAGACCCGTCCGAGTGCCGCTCACAACAGCAGCAGCAACATTGCATCCTTGTAACCCAACGGGTTGAACCACAGCAGTTTGGAGCCCACGGGAGGCGGCTCCCATGGGGCTCTGTGTATCTCGAGGAAGGAGCAGGGAAGGGATGGGACTGGGGGGAATGCAGGGAGGGATGAGGCTGGAGGAGATGTAAGGAGGGATGGGTTTGGGGAGGGTATGGGGCTGGGAGGGATGGGGGGAGAGATGGTGTGGGGAGAGATGAGGGGAGATGGGGCTGGGAGGAATGTGGCTTGGATGGAACTGGGAAGGATGGGATTGGGAGGGGTGGGGGTTAGATGGAACTGTGAGGGATGAGACTGGGTGTGGGGTGGGATGGGGGGAATGGAGGGAGTGCAGGTCTGTGGGGTGACAGCAAGGCGATGCTGTGGCAGGGGTACAGAGAGGCGGGGGTCTGGGAGGGCTTTGGGGAGTGGGAGTCCATGGGCAACAGCTCAGTGGGGGAATGTGGCAGAGCAGTGGCTCTGCGAGGGATGCCAAAGGGACAGCTGGCCCAGGCAGAGCCCCTCATGGCTGCCGTGGGGCAGGGGCCCTGATGGCTCCATGCTGGCATGTCCCCCATCTGCTAGCAGCACCGGCAGCGAGGCCGGCTGGGACTCGGCTTGCCCGGCATGTACTGTGTCCGGGCAGCCTGCTGGGATGATGCAACAACTGGGAAAGTGAAGTCACTCAGTGCCACGCCGCTGCTCTGCGATCTCCCAACACGAGCCAGCTGTGCCGGGAGGACTCTCCCTACGGGATTAAGCGGGTCTGGATGAAGCATACAGAAACTTTTTTTGATTAATGTTGCTGTTTTTATTGACTAATCTGAGCACTGCCTTTGATGTCTGGGCAACATTTGCCAAATCGCTTCCTTCAACAGACTTTGCTAGCGATTCCTAAAAATACTTTTTTTTTTTGCAGCTCAGCTTGTCTGTCAAAAGCAGAGCTGCCCCGAAATGCTGATTTTCTTGATTATTGCCTGGCTGCTCAAGGGGTGCAGGGGTGACCCCTTAGGCACCACAGATCTCATTGCACTCATTTTCCTGGGGGTCCCTAATGATGGATGTGGAGGGCCCAGGAGATGTGGGAAACTGCTGTACAGCAGCCACAGCCCTGATACCAGCTCGGGAGCGTGTCTCTGTGCTGGATCCATCATCCCCCAGGACGCAGAAGGGGACACTGAGGCACCACATGCCCTGTCCCTCGCGGGACACCATGGGTTGGGAGGGTGTCAGGACCCTTGTGTGTGTTTTCCAGCTGACCACAGCTGGAAAGGAGGGCTGAGATGATCCTTCCCTTGTTCTGACTACAGAGAATGCAGACCCCACGGGGTGGCAGGATGGGGAGGGCAGCCCTCCCGCCTCCCCTCAGCTCATCTGGGCAAATGCACTTTGTGCCAAGCATCCTCCTTTTGATAACCCGCTCAGGTTTCTGGTCAGCGCCCCACTGAGTGATCCTGGGTGGTGGAGCAGCTCTGCCTGCAAACTCTCCCCTCATGGCACCACACTGACCCTGTGGTCATAAGACCCTGGAAAAATGATTAAATGAGCCCAAATGGAACCTTTTATTGAGCCTTTCCTTTCCATGCTGCTCCAGGACATGTGTTGGTGCAGGGCTAGAACCTGACTTGCACTTGTTCCCATTAAAGGCAGCAATCCCTCCGCAATCTCAGTCCTCCAGAAGCGGAGGCTTGGAGGAAAAACCCAAACTGCAACACAACCTGGCAGCCAAAACCACGGGGAACATGCCATTTTGGTAAAGGGCCCCAAATCCCCAAGCCCAGCAGCCTTTTCTTCTAACACCGCAGGGTTTCTGTCCTGTGCCCCCAAGAATAAGGCTCGAGGGAGCTGCCTGGTAAAAAGGCAGCCAGAGGTGTGAAAGAGCTGGGCGATGCCTTCTGCCGCTGGTGGTAAAATGTCCCTGGGGTGGCATGGCTCATGGCTCGGCAGGGACCATGGTGGCTCTACATCACGCTTGTGTACCTCCTTCGAGGGGCTGGTGTGGGCACTGCGCGGGGCAAGGGGACAATCTGCCATCATTTGGCCACTTTTAATACTACCATTAAATTTGATGGTGGATTGATCCCTCCTGCATTTTGATACACTGCTCCTCATCCTGGCCCTGTGCCCAGGAAGGATCTGCTGAGCCACTGGGCTGGTGGGACCCCCAAAGCAAGCCCCGGGTGAGCGCAGCCTCAGTGGCCCAGGGCTCTGTGCCAGCAAGTGGGCAGCTGCCCGCCCCGGCTGCTGCCACTGAATAGATGCCTTCTTCTCCCCCGAGCATCTGCCCGCTCGCTTCAAAGCCGTATTGTTTCTCCATTACGCACATGATGCTGCGGATTATCACTGCAGCAACTCCCCGCTGCTGTCAACCAGCATCCCAGAGGGGCTGGGGTGGGATGTGAGGTGGGACCAGAGCAGGGGAGAGGATGCTGGGGAGATGAGGAGCCATGTGTGGAGGCAGCCTTGGGCCAGGGGAGAGGAACAGACCAGATCTTACCACCACATCCAGAGAGGTTCGTCCAGCCCCGGTCTTGCTCATCATCTCAGATGATTGTGCCCCAAGACTCACTTGAGGCAGCTCCTGCAGTGAGCTGATGCCCTACTTGGTGGAGGGCGTCTTTGGAGGGGTAAAAAAGTGTTAAAGGAGCGTTGAACCACATACACCATGGGGCTGTGTGGCTCTACATGGGCTGAAAGGGACAAATCCCCAATATTTGCTGTCAGAATAAGGCTCCAAGGGCTCACACCAGGCTCAGGGCCGTTGCTGGGAGGGTTTGTTGCCAGCAGCAGGGAGGCAGAGGCAGGTCAGAGCCATGGTGTCCAGATACAATGCAAGTCTGCCCAGCAGATCCCCGCTCTGGTGGGAAAACAGAGATCTGGTGAGGGTTTGGGGATATATCCAGTTGTTCCTTGGTGTTTGATAAGCCTTCATCACATCAAATGGCCAGACCTAAATTTCTGATCGGCAGGAGGGTGAGCAGATCCCAGCCATCCCGGTGGGGAAGAAGCAGCAACCCGGCTGACGGGGACCACCAGCTCCAGACCATGGCAGCTCTGGAGAGACAGGCTCAGGGCTTCTTTTCAGTGTGCTCTGGACCATATTTTTTTTTAGGGTAGCCAAAGCACATCCGAGAGCACCATCTCCTGGGCACGGCTAAAAGCATCGAGGAGAAAGCTGAAGGAAGAGCTTTTGCTATGTGTTTTCGGTCATTTTGGCTAAATGAGCATCTTGATGGTGGGTCTCCATCCTGCCAGGTGCCTGAAAAATGAAGAGACTGATTTTCCCACTCTGAATTCAAGCAAAAGAAGTGGAGGAGAAGTGTGGAAAAGATGGATGAGCTCAGGGGCACCAAGCCCCTTAAGGTGCCACCTTCTTGCTTGGATAAAAGGATCCTGGAGCCCTTGGCCCTGCATGGGGTTCATGGGGGCTGAAACACTGGCTGTGCACTGCACTTCTCGAAGCCTGAGAAAAAATACAGGTAGTGTTTAGCTTCGGTTCAAACTTTGCCCTTGAATCTGGTTTCTTGTCCTTCAGGCACCAGCAGACTCAATCCTGTCACTCAGCAAAGATGCTGCTGCACATAAAAGTGGGCCAAAGACATCAAGAGAAGCCGTGCTTGGGAAAGAACGAAACTGCTGACAGAGCCGGGGCCATGATATGCCAAAATCCCTTTGATTTTGGCGTGGTCAAAACAGCAAAGGGAGGCAGACTCGTTTTTCCGGTGCCTATGTATAGAGCCATGAGCTCATAGTTTCCAGCTGCGGAGAGTATTCAAAGTATGGGAAACAGGAATTTCCACCCCTCCTGGGTGCCAGCAGAGAGCAAACTGAAGCTGGGGAGATGTTCTGCTGTCCCAAATCTGCTCTCGCTGGCTCAGAGCACGCGTTCAGCAGTGGAGACCTCGGTGGGTGCAAGCAGCCCTGGCAGCTCCAGCAGCTTCAAGGAGGGGCCAGGGGATGGGCCCACCCCAGGGGTGACCGTGCAACCTCAGCCCTGGCACAATCTGTCTGGAGAGGTTTCAGCCTCAATTTCTGACCATCGCAAGAAAACTGGGGCAACCAGTGGAGCGGCTTGGTCCCCGATTCTAAGCAGAGGTGTGGAAGGTGTTGACATGCTCCACGGACATGGTCCTTTCAGCGAGGGATGGGGCTTCGTGGCTCGAGGGGTCCCTGGGGCACAAGCCTCCCACCATGGATGCTCTCTGCAGAGGGCAGATGCACTTTGGCAGCTACCTCGGCACACAGGGCATCTCAACGGGGCTGCACCCACCCTTCTTCAGAAACTGGCCCCGTGTTGTAACCAGTGCACCCACGAGCGACTGATACCGCTGCCCACGCCTGCAGCCCTGCGCCCTGCTGTGGCGCCTGGCCATGTGAAACCACCCCTCCTGCCCATGAAGGGACTCCAGGGGCCATCTCATTGGGTTTTGGGTACCAGAAGCACATTTCCTTTTCTGCATGCCCCACAGACCTTGCAGAGCCCTGGGCATCTTCTTGAGACTGCAGGAGCACAGGGCTGGAAATGCTTGTGTCAGCATCTCTCTGCCCCAAAGCAAGACCCCTCATATGTCCAGGTTTCTCCTGAAGGCTTTCCGTGACAGAGACTCCATGCCCTCCAGGGCATCCAAGCTCCTTAACGGTGCAAATCCAGGTCCTGTGGGTGCACGGCCACAAAAGCTAGGGAAGGGGTGCAGGCAGGGTGCCTTGGGGTCACCATGCCTGCTCTGGGGATCTCCTCTGGGTGTGGCGAGTGGTGCCCAGATCCCTGTGGAGTCACACAGCAAACCTGAGTGGGGGCTGGCAGCCCTGTGGCCACTGGCCGGGCTGAGAGGTGGCAGGGGTGGCTGGAAAGAGTCAAGATTGAGGCAAGAGTGGTCCACCCTGCCAGCAGTTTTTGCAAGGCTTTACAGGGAAGCTGCCTCTCAGCTTCTTGCCTGCGGGTTGGGTGAGGGACAGGCAGCACCCTGGGACACAGGTGAGGCCACAGGGAACCTTCTCTATTTGGGTTTCCAGCCCGCACGTGGCCAAACAGTGACTCATGAGCCACTTGCAGCTGCTGAGGTGGCCAAGCACAGGGCTCCTGCCTGCCCTGAGCCCACAGGGCTCCTGCTGCTGCCTGGACCATGGTTTCCAGAGATGCTGGAAGCTCCTCCAGGGCAGGTGCAAGGTGATGGTAGCCCTCGAGCCTGCTCAAGGATGTTTGTCGGACTGTACACTGCCATGCTGGGGCTTGGGTGAGAGTCCAGTGATGTAGAATGGGGTGTGCAGGGCTGGAGTGATGAACGTTTATGGGATGAGGAGAGGAGGAGACACGGGAACAAAGACATGGCCAGGGCAAGGGATGGGTGGAGGCAAAAAGTGTTTGGCAGGAGCCCAGGCCCCGTGCAGGATGCTGCAGCTCACCCTGCTTTGCAACAACAGAGGGGTTTGGGGTCCTGGCATCCCCTTTAGTACCTGCTTCACTGGAGTTTGGCCCCAGGGATGGACCCAGCTCCAGCTTCCCATTGCATGAGGGAAAGCAGGCAGGACGGTGCCTCCCATCCCTGCCCTCTGACGCCTGATGTCAGCTCCTCGCCCACTCCCTGGCCAACCAAATGGGGCCTTTAAAATCCAAACGAGTTCCTCCACATTCACTCCTCGGGAGCTGGCCCAGTCCCTGCTCCAGCTTTTGCGCAACGCACCCGCATGAAACGCGCGGCCAACACCTCTGTGTTATATAGGTGTCTCGGTCCTCTCCCCAGCTGGTACTCGGCGCTGGGGCTGGGGCACGGCCAGCCCTGCTTTTGGGGACAGCGGTGGAGCGCATGGAGGGGCTCCTGCCCTGGTGCCCTGCAGCAGGTAAGGGGGTTTTGGGGCATGGGGGAGCAGGTGCATGGGGATAAAGTCTCCTGCAATGCTTTGGGGGAGCATCAAGCCCCTGATCGCTCCTAAATCAGAGCAGGAGCCTGAGTCTTCTCTTGCATGGGGAGGGGATGGTTTGTTGTGTTCTTGTGGCCACCCCAGTGCACGGGGTGGCTTCCGTGCAAGAGGAGGGCGGCCAGGGAGGGGATGGCAAAACCTCCAGAAGCAGCTGTGAGGATGCCCATGGGCACAGTCACACCAGAGAAAAGGGGAGCAGGTTGGGTCAGGTCTGAAAATGCTACAGATGCCCCTCTCCCCTCTCCCTTCTCCCTTCCCTGAAGCTGCCACATGAATGGTCCCTGTCCTGGGTGGTGCACAGGAGAGCTTCAGTCCCAGCCCAGGCACAGGTCTGGGGATCACAGCGGCCCCATGCTCCCCCTTGCACCCCAGGCTAGGGTGGGGGCCAGGCGAGCCAGCTGGGCTCTGCCCTCCCTGCTGTGACTAACAGCAGACGCTGGTCTCTAGGGCTTGCTGCTCACACTGTGCTCCAGTGCAACTGAGGAGCATGGACTGGAGGTGGCAGTGGCCTGACCAGCAGCTTGGGACATCCTCCAGGAAGGAGCCTGGTGCGGGTGCTCACTGCCTGCCCTGGGTACGGCATGCTTCCTCTCCATCCCCGTGGGATCTTGTGCTCCCACCTGCCCCACTGACCTGGCCTTGCTCTGCTCCTCCTGGCCCCTCTGCATCCCCTGAGATGGGAGCTTCTCCAGTTCCTTGGCAGGTGTCTTTGTGGGATGGGAGTTCCCACTCCTCACACACCTGGAGCTGGCAGCAGAGCACGGAGGCACTCGTGACACAAGCTGAACCTGCTTTATCTGTAACAGGCACAGCAGGTGGACACAGCTCCATCCAAGGGCTCATGACTTTTTCTATATGATTTTCCAGCCAGGGATTATTGTCCCCAGTAGCTCTGGAGCTGAGATCATAATCTCTCTCTTGCCCCAAGGGCCACACTGAGAGGCTTAATGCTCCTTGAAATGCCGTGCCTTGTTGAGACCATGCCTAGCAGCTGTACACTGCATCTTTTAGGTGTGAGAGGGCAAAGGCAAGAGAGCAGGGAGGAGGAGGAGAGATGAAGAGATAGATCACGCCAGTCATTGCAACCGAGACCCGTATTGACCCATCACGCCTCTTCCTCGCAGCTGGAGAGCGCCTGTGGCCAACAGAGCAGGGATGTCTGAGACCTCATCCAGCAAGGAAGGTCTCCCGGCCGAGTGTCCCGTGTGCTACGAGAAGTTCCACCCGCTGGAGGCCACACACCGCAAGCTCAGCTGCGGGCACACTTTCTGCCACGACTGCCTGGTGAAGTGCTTGCTCTCCGCCAAGCTCGATGGACAGGTCCAGAGCAGCATCATCTGCCCCGTCTGCCGCTACGTGACTTTCCTCAGCAAGAAGAAGGCTCTATGGTCACCCAAGACAGGCACCAGCCTCCGCACCCTGGAGATGCCTCTGTCACCTTCCTCCTTGTCCCACCTGACCAAAATGGAGGCCAGCAACACCTTGGTGGTGCCCAGTCATTTTGTGATGCCAGTGCAGAGCTTCGACAGGTGCTGCAGCACCGGGAACAGCCCCATGGACTTGCAGGGTGTCCCAGGAGAGCTGGCTCGGGAAGCCCACATCTTTGTCATCAGTGACTATGGGATGCCACTGGTAGACGTGGACTGCGGCTCCCTGGGGAGGAGAAGCAGAACGGAAACACGGAGCACGGTATCGTCCAGCTCGGCCCTGGGGGTGAAATGCTGCCAGTCGCCCATCGCCCTCGCCGTCCTCCTCATCTTGACTGTGGCCATGCTGGCAGCTGTGCTCCCTTGGCTGCTGCTGGTGAAGAGGGAGTCATAGCGGGGATGGGATCAGCTCAGATACTGCAGAGGTGTCACTGTTGCTGGGACAGATGTAGGGCTGGGACGTCTCTTGAAAGATCCCATGAGAAAGTTCAGAAACAGCTCCAGGTGAAGCTCTCTCATCTGGCCAGGGACTGAATGGACTTTCAGACCTTTCTGCAGATCTCCAGGCGCTCACAGTGTCACTGTTGGCATTTTCTGCCTCTTTTGGTTAAAATACGGCAGGTCAAACCCTGCTAGTGGATTTATCCAGGGACTTAGAAGAGAGTTGCTCCTCTCACACCCTGTGACAGTGTGTGCAGGCAGTGGTGGGGCCGTGCTGGTCCCTCCCCTCCATCCCACCTCCTGGGGAGCTGTGACCATAGCACCCAGGAGCCCAGAGCCTGGGGACAGCCAAGGGCTCTGTGCATCAGAGGACCACGCTGCCAGGTTGTGGGGCTTTTGGAGGCCCCCAGGCTCCTGGCTGGCTGTCAAGGTCATCAGGGTTCATGGTGCAGCCACCCTGAAGCAGCAACTCACAGCTTTCCATCCAAGATGTGATCCTTTAGCTACTGGGCAACAAGGGCAGCGAAACCGGAGGATGGAGAGAGTGATCCTGGCCTCCATGAGCTCACCTTCCCCTCCAGCAGCCAACGCTCCTCTCCCTGCAGAGCGATGGAGTGGGAAGGGATGCCAGCTCATCCCCCAGGCAGTCCCAGCCTTGCCCGCCCTCACCTCTCTCTCCGATCTCCCCAGGGTTGTGACCATCCTCCCGGCATCGCAGGCGTCCCTCCTGCCCTGGGGATCCAGGGACAGGCAGTGGGATGTGGGGCGGGGAGCTGAACCAAAGGTCAGGACTGTATAAGGGCGCAGATTTGGGATCCCACCCTGTTCTCCTCACAAGAGCCCTGTGCCTCTGCTCAGGGCTTCCCGGTCTTACCCAGGGGAAGCTCAGCTCCTCATCCCAGGGGCTCTGGTTTGGAAGAGGAGTGGACAGCAGAAAGGAACGGTTGAGATTTGGGACCCTCTGTGCCTGCTCTCAGGGGAGGGGGATGCTGCTGGTCACCCTCATACCAGAGCTGCCTGCTGGTGCTGGGGCCCCCCCATGGCGTATTTTCCCCAACTGTGCACCCCAATGCTGCATCTGCACCCTTGCCAGCACCTTTGCCCTCCTGACCCAGTCCCTGGCCCTGTGGGTGCTCGTCATTCGGGAATGTGCCCCGAGAGCTGCTGGGCACCCCGGTGTGACCGGGAGCAGGAGCAGGATGTCCCTCGCACACCCATGGGAGGTCACAGCGGGGTGGAGGGCTGGCCTGCTGTTCCCATGCCCCTGAAGGGAGGTTCCTGCTACGTGGCTGAGCATCAGGTAGGACAAACACAGCCAGCAGTGCCACCAAGGCAGCTTTGGGATCAGCCAGAACATTTCAGGGGAACAAATAAGAGCTGCTTGAGGCTGGAAAGAGGTGAGCAGTTTGGGGCAGAGGAGCTGATGGCATCCCACCACTTCTTCTGGGGTTACAACCAGGGCACGGTGCCTTGTCTGGGCTGCCCACTGCCTGGCTTCTCCCTCTGATACTGTTGCTACACTCCCCCACCCCGTGCCTCAGTTTCCCCATCGACACCTGGGGTGCAATGACACTGACCCCTGCATGAAGCACTGGGAGATCACCTGGGGAAAAGTGCTGAGACACTGCGTTGGAATGGGAACTCTGTTTCACGAGAAATGATTACCTGATGATGACGCGCCCATGCCTCATTATTTAATAATAAACCTTATTATTAGTCTGTCTGGGGAATCAATGCAAGTCTCTTGGCAGAGGCTGCTGGGAGGTGGGAATGGGGCCCCCTTGACTGCACCCCGGGGGTGCTCCTCGGGGGTAGGGCTGGAGGAACCCACTTTTGGCTGCTGCTGCTGGAGCCCTAAGGATATTTGGGCAAGGCAACGGGAACAGTGGCATCACTGGGATGAGATGGGATGTATTCTGCTGTGTCGGAGGTCACGGGCTCCGGCAGGACCATGGCGAGGGGACCGAGGCTGGGGGGTTATCAGCAGGGGCAGCCGGTGCCAGAAACCTGGAGGGCTGGGGTGGGGATCCAGGGGGGTCATCCCACTCCTCAGAGGTGAGGAAGGCGTTTGCCACAGGGTGGCACTGCTTGGCCAGGGATGGTTGTCAGGGCTGGCACAGGGGAATGCCATGCTGGGCCCCCAGCCTCTGCCTTTGGTGCGTGAGGGTCAGGCAGCAAGAGGTTGGAGATTCCCTTGGAAATCTTGTGCTGAGAATCCTCTGGTGCTGCTGGGAGTCGCACGCTCCTGTGTCTGCAGGCACGAGCCAGGGTCTGTTTGCACCTACACCCGCTGCGTCAGCCTGCAGTCACATCTGCTGCTCAGGGCCAGCTGGTCACCCACCATCCCCACGTCCTCACCAGAGCCACCTCAGCTCCAGGCCATGTTTGGTATTCTTGGAGGCATGGGTATCTCTTGTTTTAGGTCAGGGTCTGCCTGCCTCTGGGAGAGATGTTCCCAGCCTCTTCCTGTGCAGATGAAAAAGCTGCCATCATCCTATTTTGTTGTTATTAAAGCTGATGTCCGGAGCCAGACCTTGAGCTGTCTCCTGCTGATGGTCCCTGGGGAAGAGTTTTGGATCTCCAGCAAACCAGACGCCCCAGATGCTGTACAGCTTGTCCTCCCACCAGGCATGTGTCCGTTAGGGGATATCAGGGCTATTTCCAGCTCAGTCCTGAGTAACTCAGTGTGTTGGTTTATCACGGTGACCTAGCCTCCCAAGGAGCTCCCCCTCTGCCCTTCCCATCACTGAAGAGGCTGGGGTCTCCCATCCCCTGTCCCACAGGAAGCCCTGGTGATGCTGGAGCCACGTTCCCCTGGCTGCAGGTAGGAGCTCAGCGGCCAGGCTCTGGTCACCAGCCGCCCAAGGCAGTAACCCGCAGAGTGCATGGGCCGGGCAACTGGTGGAGCCCATTAGGGCAATTATTTCCTAATGTGCATATGGAGAGGAAGCTAATGGCTCTCTCCTGCCGATAAAGAAGGCCAGCGTTCGTGCACACAAAATTAAGGATCAGCTAATGGCATCGGCATAGCTAAAGGGCCACAGACAAGTCCTCCAGGCAGCTCTGGAGGAGGGGACATGTCCCTGGTGGACAGGGACTTTTAGGACCCAGTGATGAGGACAAAGGGCTCTCAGTGATGGGGCAAGGTGCCAGGAGCCCCAGTGCTGCTTTGGGACTGCTCTGCAAGCACATGGCGAGAAATAAAGCCCAGTCTGGGCTGGGGATGGGTGCTTGTGTGTAGATGCGGAGTGTGGCCCTGAGAGCACGTGTGTGTGTGTGTGTGTATTTCCATGGGTGCCCATGCGTCCCTACACCCAGCAAGCAGCTGGCTGTGCACATGGGGAGATGCGTGTGACTGTTGGTGCACGTGTTTACATGCGTGTTCTCATGCCCACCTATTTTATTTCAAGCAGCTGCCAGTGCAGGTGTGTGCCTCAGCAGGTGCTATCCAAAGAGATGCTTAAGCAGAAGTGAGCAACCAAGCATCTTCCATCCCACCAGTATGGTCTTGGGATTGTGGCACCAGTTGTCCCCATGGAGGGAGCTGGCGAACTGATCTCCTGCTGGCCAGCATGTGTTGCTGGGCATCGCCACTGTTCAGCCAGGCAGACTGGCTAGGGGAGCTTCCCTGGGTGCCAGTTGGCTGGAAAAGGGGTTGGAATGTCTCTGCCAGTTCTGTGATTGTGTAAACATGGCTAACTGGAGCAAGCTTGTGTCACCTGCTACAGATTTTGGGAGGCTGATGAGGGAGTACTCAGGCATGGCAGCTGTCTGCCCATGCAGAGCCTTCTGAGGATGCTTCTGAAGATGGTTCTCCTCTCACAAGAAGGAGGGGATATAGATCCTTCCAGTCAACATGTCCTCTGCCCTCCTGAAAGAGAGGTCTCCTGCACTCCTGTAGCCTCCACCGGAACACCAGTCCACACCATGAGCACAAGAGTTTAATACTCCCTTTTTAGGAGAGGGCACCAGAACCACCCCAGGTTTGAGACATTTCTCCCAGTTACTCAGAGATGAGTATTCACTGGGTGGAGCACTGGTCTGAGCTAGAAGAATAGTTGGGTGGTGAGTGCATGGCGATGAATAGATGGATGGACAGATGGAGTGTCAGGTCAGTATGAGAACAGGTATCAGATGGAGGTGTGCTTGTGTGAGGATCAAAGGCTGTGGTGATGAATGTATAGACACGTGGGATGGACAGTAGATGAGGTGGGCCAGGGGGTGATACACGGGACTCTGCAAGGTGACCTAAGCCTTGCCATGATACTGTGGCCCTCACGACCCCCCTCTTTGGTTATGTGGCACCTTGAGCTGTGCATACACCAAGTTGTGTTTCCAGACCTTCCCAGCTGGTGTGGGATAGAAATACAGACAGGAGTGGGTGAAAGTCCCAGGAAACCCTGGCCAGCGTTGCAAAGGGACAGAGCCAGAGCAGCCAAGAGGCTGGCAGGCGTTCCTGGTGCAGCATTTAACACGTTCTCCTGCACAATGCCCAACCATTAACTTTGCCATTCCTGAGTCATCTTCCACCGCTGCCTCCACCCATCATCCATGGCATCATTTGATTCTGCAGGTGGAGATATCCTGCGGGCGATCAGCACATCATGCTAACCATCTGCAGCACCCAGGGTGCCAGCTGATGCGGCCCCAAGAGTCCTCTGTAATCTCCTTCCCATCCTCTGCCTAGAAGACCTGGGGTGGGATGGCTTCAGGCCATGCTACGCTCTAGCTATGCTTGTTGTCTTGCTGGTACCTCTTCCCCTCCCTGTGCAAGCTGATCTCTGATGGTCTGTCAGCCCTCCATCAGCCTCCAGCGTGGGCAGGAGCCCTGGCAGATCCCGGCATGTGTGATTTCCCCGGCTGGAGAGCATGCACTGCCTTTCCCACACTGACAGCTCAGGATCTTTGCATGATGGAAGCAGGGCTATGAACCCTGGGTAATGGCTGTGTAATGCATCATTAGCAGGAAAAGGTGGCATTTTTATGGCACGGAGATGGGAGAAGTGGGAATTGCACAGGCCCAGGAGTGCTTACCGGCCAGACACGTCAGCAGGCTCCATTAGGAACCAACCTCTGAAAGCCCCAGCTCCATCAGCTGAGATCTCATCATGAATAATTGAGAAGGAGCCTCCTCCAAGCTCCCTCCCCTCCCCTGCACCCAGCCAGGGCTCCTGGAAAGCCACAGTCGGTTGGAGGCTGGAGTGGGACTGGCCCAGTTTCTCCAATGTGGCCAGTGTGGGACATGGGCAAGAGGTGACCCAGACCCAGCTGGCTGTCCCTATGACTGGGTATCTCCAGCCAAGATCCTTTTGGCTCCATCTCCAAGCACATGGCAGACACCTTTTTACGTTGTCCACCTGTGCCAGCACACAGGGCATGGCCCTGGGCTGGGCTCTTCTTCTTGGGCTTTGCAGAAGAGTGGGGTTTTCCGAGCCTGCAAAGGGCTGGAGGTTTGGCAGTGCACGAGGGGCTTAGCCAGTGTTCTCGCCGTGAGATGAGTGCACATGGCAGGGGTAACTACCACCTTAGGCCCCCCCTCACTAAACAAAACCACAACAGATGAGATACCCAAGCCCTCAGCTGTGGGATCGTGGGGTTTTACACTTTGCAGATCCTTTTTGTCAAAAACTCAGCAACCTGCCACAAAACCCTCTCAGAATATCATCAAAGGTCTGTGCTTTCTTTCCTGCACCTGCTGGCAAAGACCTGCAAATGTTATTGTCTAGGAAGAGCTTCTTTTCAACAGGTTTGGCTTTCAATGATGTCCCATTTTGCCACAGTACAGGTCCAGCACTGGGCTCCCAGCTCTCTGTGCACAGACAGGTCCTGGCACACCCGTGCAGGAGCCCTCACATCTCCTCTCCGTGGCAGAGCTGAAGATGAACGGTGTTTGTAACCCACCACGGGGTGCCTGAATGCGGGAACGTCAGGGGTTTAACGAGAAGCTGCATGCTCGAGAAACATATCTGTGTGATAAAAAAACCGTATGGTTACTTCATTTAACTATCAGATGTGGAGCATCCTAGAAAACCCATCCTGCCAGGTCAGACACCTCGCAGGTCGGAGCTGCCAGGCACTGACACAATCCAGGATTGCAGGAGGCTGGTGTGATATCAGGGATGTCCCTGAAGAGAGCCCACTGTTGTGCCTGCTGGAGCAAGATCTCATCCCTGGCCACTCCTGACCCCTGTCCTGGTGGAGGGGTTTGGTCCCAGGATTTTCATTCCCTATGAACTGGTTATATCGAGAGTGGGTGGAGAGCAGCCACAAAGCGCTGCTGAGCCTCGGTAATGGCAGTCGCTAATTAGCTTGGTGGCCACTCAGCGAAAGCAGTAGCCGTGAGGCCCAGCTGGATGGCACAGCCACCCAGCTGTTGCTGGTGCTTTGACAGCTGGTTTCTCCCCAGCTAGGCTCTGGGGCAGCAGCCAGCCCCGAGGACGCAAAAGGATGCTGGTGCTGTGCGAGGCCCCTCTGTCGCCAGGAGCTGCTCTTCAGCTTCACACCCAGCTGATGCAGCGGAGCCCCTGGGCCAGCGCCTCTGGCTGCTGGTGACACCAGCACTTTCTCTCACCTCTCTCGCTAATGACTGCAGGGCTCACAGTTGCCTTTCAAGTGAGCAGCAATTAGCTTCTGACTCCTGCTCCCGGGCTGATTCGTTTGGAGCCCAGCCAGGGCTAGGACAGGCATTATCGGAGCCCAGTTCGTTAATGGAGGTTGGGCAGAGTGGAGGGGCCGGGCTGTGGGATGATAGGGATGGCGAGACCCCAGGGGACTGCCCATCCCTCTCCTTCCCATAACTGGTGTGGGACTGGTGATGTTCCTGCTGCTCAAATGGGCATGGCTTTGGTGGAAGAGCAGGGGGATGGGGCAGGCATCAGGATGCAGCAGTGATAACGGCTACTAAACTGCAGTAGCACTGGGTGGGAACAGAAAAATGAGCCTGCAAATAGCAAAGCAGCGCCTGGCCCTGAAGAGTGTAAGGAAATGGTCTGAGGGTGATGTCAGTGCTGGCCAAGTGTGCAGAGGGTGGAGAAGCTGCTCAGCCTGCTGCATCCCACCCCATCCATCAGCCCTGGGCACCTCCAGGGTCGGGCAGCTGCAGTGGTCAGGGCTGGTAAGGGTTAACTCCCAGTTCAGAGCCCACTCCCTCCAGCTCACCAGCTTGGGACCAGCTGGAAACAGGGCTGCCATGGCTGTGGCAGGGACTGCCTGCAGGACCAGGCATCCAGACCGTGAGCTCCAGGAGGGCGGATGCAGCTGCGCAGGGAGAGGCAGGGATTGCTGCAGGAGGGTTTGCGCAGGCTGTGAGAATCAGTTCCTCCAGGATGTACAAACCCTGCTCGTTATTCCCCATTTGGTGCTGTGCAGGTCCAAACGTGCAGGAGGAGTTTGTGGGCTCTGGCCTGGGTCCCCTGTCAGGTCAAAGAGCGCCAGTCCCTTTTCAAACCCTACCTCTTCCCCCCGAGCAAGGCTGGCTCTGCCTGTGGGTGAAGTGTGAAAATGGCCCTGCAAGCAGCAAGGTCAGTTCAGAATTTTCCCAGACCCTTTATTTGATAAAATTCCTGGCTGCAGGCTGGCTCCTTCCTTGGTCAGCCATGGATGGCTATCTGGCTTCATGCTGGCGGGTTGCCCTGGAGAAGGCGGCTCCTGCCCGGGAAGGGGGCAGTCATCTGCAGAGATGGTGCAGTGGCTTACGTCAGAGTTATGGCCAGTGACCTCCTGACAACGGCTGTTTGCTAAAAGTCCCTGCTTCTAGAGTCATCGGAATTTGCAAAAATCTCTGAAATCCCCTTAGTATGATTTTATCTTTGAAGGAAAATGGATTAATTAAATGAGCTCTGGGAGGCCCACTGCCGCACTGACTGCAAATGCCGAAGAGCCACAGTGCCTGTGTTCTTTAAAAATCCTTTTTTAACAAAAGCTTACTTGCACATGAGATCTTTCCATACTGCCAGAGAAGGGTTAACTATGATGTTTGCCACCGATATTCTGACTCTATGATTTATCTCACACGTGCCACCACATTTTCCAGCTCTCATTCTCCCTCGTGTAAGAGCTGCTCTTCAGTAGAGCTGCCGCAACCAGAAGTTCTCGCTTTACCTCATCACCTACTGTCAGTAAACAAGCAGCTTTGAAAAGGAGGGCAGCAACTTTAATAAAAAAGTCCCAGAAAAGTTACACCAAAACACTTCCCCCAGAATGCTGCAAAGTACGCCGGCAAGTGCTCTGCTCTGCTTTGCATCCACAGAAGACGGCCTCGTACCCTGCTCGACGTGCTTGATGGCATCCCTTAGCATGATGACTCTCTGACTGATCTTCTGGGGAACTGGGAGGTGGTCCCTGTTCTGTCTAGGACAGAATTAAGCCCCAAATAGGCCTAAGTTTCAAATGTAAGCTCTTTAAATGCTTTGAGGCTGTGGGACCTGCACAGCACATCCACGGAGTTGAGCAGGGAACCTTCTTTACCAGAGTGGGAAGACAGGATGGTTGTACAGCTATGGGGGCACCAGTTGCCTCCTCATGGTAGAGGCTTAGATGCCAGCCCTGCCACCAGTCTCATGGCCTGGGAACCAGAGGCAGAGAAGAGCTGCTAGATTCCCCCTCAACCAGTAGCTCCCACGATGAACTTGCCCGCAAACCCTACTGCTGTTGCTGTTGCCCAACGTGCTAAAATTAAATCCAGCTAGGCAGTAAAGGCCTGATGTCACCTGTAAGGTGTTACTTGGTCCATGCTGTTGTCTAGTCAGCAGTGAAGGCTGACATCCCCAGCTCAGCCCTCCCTTTGGAGACCCAAGTGTTTTGTTCTCTGGGTGCTCCCCCGGGACCTCTTTAACTCTGCATGAAATGGCTGGATGCAAGCAGCCTGCATACGCCAGGCTCAAATCACCTCTCCATCACTGTCGGAAAGTCTGTGGAGGTCTTTCTGAAATGGTGGCGGAGATCTCTTGTACATCAGGTCAATGCATCTCCATATTGAGCCCGTTTAGCAGAGTGTGTCTTGACTAACAAAGAAGTCCATAAGTGCCAGCACTGTCCTGTCAGCTGGGCTCCAGAGAGAAGGACCACGGGAAACATCAGACTTCATCTCAGAGGCAGGTTGTCCAGGATGGGAAATCACAAATAAATAAATTTTGATAAAGTTGTAAACAAGTAAAAAGAGGCGTCTATAATGGAAAATGCTGAAAGACCTATGTGATATGTGCTTCCATCCTACACAAGTGTCTTTATGGTCAGCTGAACTCAGCATCAGGAACACAGGAGGATGGAGATATGGGTCTTTTGGTCTCCTCTCCTCCCACCTAAGATTTGTATTGTGAGTCAGCTGGGAAGTATGTTTCCATGTTGAGCCACCGCTGGTTTAACAGCTGAAGCACTAAATCCTTTCCTGGCTTTTATAACTGTCCATGGCTCTAGCAGTTCTTTAAACCAAGATCTTCTGAGTGTTTTATTAAGTGCCACTTAGAAAGTGCCTTGGACGTTGATGAGGTCAGGTAGAATGTACCCAAGACCTCTATCCATCCAGCAGCTGGGTTTTACTTAGGAAATTGTCTATCCTGTCTGATTTTGTTGTCTCCCTCTCCCACTGAGTGCATCGGTGTACAGAGGAGGTCCCCAGGCTGAGGAGTCAGCTGCACCTCCGGCAGTCTCTCCAGCTGTGAGCCCTGTTGAACCAGTTCTTCACATCCATGCGGTGACGTTTGCAGAACCAGCCCAGCCTGTCAGCAGGATCCTGCTGATCTGCACTAGGCCCACAGTCAGGACAGCTTGCGGTGGCTCCGCTGCTACCAGGTTGCTCGTGCTGGGCCCTCTGAGACACGGCAGTGGGTAGGAGTGAGCGTGATGTGCTCACAGAGGATGTGAAAAGGGGTGCCCTGAGTACGTGTGCCCAGAGTGGTTGCAGCATGCCCAGCAGACCAGCGCAGCCAGCTCTATCTGTATTTTCAGTGATGGCTTTGCAAGAGTGGCTGGTGCTACTCCTCTTCATCTGCTTGCTCTTACGTTCAGACTCTGGTCATTTTCTGTTTCCCTATAAATAGACAGTGAAAAGAGATGCAAGTACTTGAACAGACTTCAGTGATATCTAAGAAATTCAAGATGTCTCCAATAAAGAAATCTAAAATCAAAACACTGGGACTCAGGGGACCATTGACAACCAGCAAGGCTGCTAGTATTTGGCCACAAAATGAGAATTTTTTTCCCCTTGAAGTTCTAGACATATGAGCAAACACTTGAGGTCCTCAAGGTTGATGTTCCCCCGTTGCCTCCCCTGGTGCAGAATGGGGGACACTGCGCCTGTGGTGCTATACAGCATGCATGGGCACGATGCCGTAGCCACTGGGCTATGCTGTGCTGTAAAATGGCTATACCATGGCTGTAAACCACCCCCAGCACACAGTGTACAAAATCGCAAAAACTCAACAGTGAAAGACAAGCTGGGCTGGGGCCAACTCTCCCAGTGCAGAACTGAACCTCCAAGGGAGAAGGACTCACAAATGCTTCACTTGTGCCACTGGTGAGGCTGGCTCTGGCAGGGTTGGACTCTGGCAGGGATGGACTCTGCTCCAGCCAGTGTGGCTTGGGGACAGCAGAAGAAGGAAGGACCTATGTCCCTGGGATGGGAAGGGACATTGGAGACCATCAGAGCTGGTGCTCTGGAGATGTTGGGTGTGCAGGCTCATGGGTGCCCACCACAGAAGAAGGTTGGACGGGGAGGTGAGAGAAATCCCACAGTGCCTTGCCATGGGCACACACCACGAGTGGAATGTTTTCCCTCTGGTCACTGGGCCTGGCTAATTTCCTGGCTGTGAGCACCGCTCTGCACCCTCAGCATCCCAAAGTTTTCCCCCAGCCATGTGCTGGCAACATGCACTGGCTCATCCAATGTCAGGTACTGGCAGACTTTGCCCTCCACCAAGCATCATCCAGGAGCAGTCTGGCCCGCCGGCCTGGGAGGCAGGAGGGACAACGGGTGACGGAGACCTTGCGCCCATTTCCGCCTGGGTTCCCTGGGTGATGCCACCAGCTCCCTGGGTGTTGGCCCTCAGCAATGCACCCAGGCACGCACCCAACCAGGGACAGACATTGAATGGTGACAAAGCCCTCAGCCAAGCTTTACAGACTGGATTGAACAGGCTTAGCACTAGCAATTAAAAATCCCTGAGCAAATAAAGGAGGGTGTTGGTTACTGCTGCCCTTCCTCATATACAGCTGCAGTATCCAACTAACGCGTGTTACAGGCTCTTATCTGGAGAAACATCAAGGAAATTCTTGAAGGAATTAGTCCCAAGGGCACATGGGTGGAAAAGCACCATGAGACCTCGTGGTGGATGGTAACGCTGAACTCCTGGTCCAGGCATCGTGGTAAGCGTAGGGCTGTAAAACACCGTAACTCACACTGCAGCTTCCGTGTTCCCGGGAGAGTTGGGAAAACCTCCTGGCTGCCTCTTGCAGTCACTGCCAACAAGATAAGAAATAAAAAAAAATCAGTAAATAATTCAAAAAAATGTTTCTCACTGGTTGTGAGAGGATTTATTAAAAAACTGTGCAAGGAAATCTCTCTTGAGTGACTCGCGGATGGGGATCATGTCGTTTGGCAATCTTCCTCCGTTATGCACTGGGTGGGTATATGACTGGGGGCAGTGGCCTGGCTGAGATGCCAAAACTGAAGAGAGGTGAGTCTGGTCTCAGCTCTGATACTCACTGATATCTCCTCCATCTCTGCCTTCTCTTTGTCCCACGTACTGCTATAAAACCATTAGCTCCTGCTATAAAACCATTAGCTCCTCAGGGCGAGGGTTGGCTCTTGGAGTGCACACCCAGGTCCCGGCTGGGGCATCCTTCTCCTGTCATCATCCTTTTGTCATGTACCATACACCTTGAGCACTGTGGGGCTGCTCATTGATTAACTCAGGTTCATTGGCTCCACTAGCCTTGCCAGCACGCTGACAGGGAGGAATATCCCCTTGGGATGCTGGGAAGGAGGCAGGACGATGTCCAGGCAGTGGTGTTCTCCTGACACGTGGACATTTCCACCTCCATCAGGCTTTGCAATGGTGTGGTTGCTCATAGATGAGGCCAAAGCCAAGGCTTTTGTAGTAACTCTGGGCTGACCTGGATGTTTGCATGTCACCCCCAGCCCCTCCACGCAATGCAGGGGCTGGTGCTCAGCATATGGACCCCTCCTGCTCATGTGCTGTAGGACCAGGCTGCAGAACCCAGCCAAGGTCTGCGCTGCATAATCTTTCTGCTCATTGCCAAATAAACCAGGCACGTTCTAGACCAGCCTGAGATTAAGAAAGCATAATCTCAAAGCCAACGTTCAAACATGGTACTTTGCACCTAGTTTCCATGTATTCAGCATTTGTCACTGGGCTGTGTACAGGTCATGGTACCTGTGCCTCGATGACACAACTTTCACTTGGTTTTTCACTGTTCCTCATTACCTTGCTGGAAACACATTCCCACTGACAAAACCTTCCCGACCTGAGTAGCCCCTCAGCGCACACTTGTGTGATGGGGGTACATCAACCAGCAGCCGAGTTTGCTCGCTCCCATGCCGTTTGCACAGAGGTTTCAGAGCTGAGCAGCAGCCTGGATCTGGATCATTTTTATTGATTTTCTCTGTTTGCCCGGGTTGTATTGCTGGGAGACCACTCGCATTCCCTGTGTCTCTGCTGCCTAAAGCTCTCACGAGAGAGCAGTGGCTCTCCAGGACCCACAACTCACAGCATCGTCTGATGAGAAAAACTGAGGAAATAAACCCCAGATACTTGCCACCTCCAATTTCCACCCAAATCCCCCTCCCCAGATTTTTTCATGCAGGCTATCTCATTAAACCCAAGTTCCTGTCCATCATTAATCAGTTCCAGAGCATTTTAAAATTGAATATAACTCCTGAAGAGTGGCTATCACCAGCAGGAAGGTGTGGCTGCCCTGCCAAGACCTCTGCACTCCCCAACACTAGCAAAACATCCCTGTGTGTGTGGAGCTGGAGGTACCTTTCCCCTCAGGGTCCATCTGGCTGGGCAATGCTGTGGGGACCAGCAGGCTCTTCCCTTTGGTCATTTTGGATGCTCTTCAGCCACTGGATGATGCTTTGGAGATTCCCAGCATGTGATGTTGCTCTTCCAAGAGCAAGTTTCCATTTTGACTTTGCTGGAGCCGTGGGTTAGTTAAAACCTAGCTCGCTGAAGGGGACCTCGATGTTGAATGTGTACCAGAAGATCCAGAAGACGAGGCTGAAGGCTAGCAGCAGAGCTCCCAAGTAAACAAAGAAGTCCCAGGAGCTGAGCGGAGCAAAAATTCCCAGGAGGAGGATGATCAGCCCGATCACATCGCACAGCAGAGCCAGGAGGAGTATCAGAGCACAGCGGCCGATGAGCTGGGAGAAGGTCATGGTAGAGCCCCTCCAGCAGAGACCCTCAGCAGCCTCTCGCTGGCTGCCTCTGCTCTCCGACTGCCAGGAGGAAGTACAAATGTCACAACACACCTTGCAGAACAATCGGGAGGCAGCACAGGATACTGCTTTAACCGTTTCATGGCCCTACCATCACCCTGCCTCTGCCTGTCCTGCAGTGGATCCCAGGGGTGTGTTTCTCTGTATGGCCGGGGGAGCCCTCTGGGGAAGGGACCCGCCTCCGGGATACTCTGCGATGGGTCCAGGTGTAGGTGCATCACACCCAGCCTGCCTGAAAGCTGCAAGTCTGGTCCTGACCCAGCCTGCAGACAGGCTATGTTCCTTCAATTTGAAGGCTGGCTCTCGTGTCACTTTTGGGCAGCATCTGCCAGGCAAGGATCCCAGCAAAGTCTGCAGGACACCAGCTGTGAGGTCCTGGTGACAATCTGCAAGCATTGTAGTGTTCCCTGCTCTTTATAGGTAAACTGAGGCACAGAAATTTGCCCAGAGCATCAAAAAATACATCTCCCTTGCATCACCTTCAAAAAACAGGTCTTGCTAGAAAGCAACAAATCGGACAACCTGTGTCATCACCCATCACAAAAATGGGAACCAAGCAAGTCAGTGATGAATCACTGAATAAGGAAGAATTTCCCAGAGCTCCTAGCTTGTCTCAGAGCAACCAGTATGGCTTTGAGGGATCCAGGGCTGCTGCTTTCTGCTCCCGAGCTGCTGTGACATCTTTCCTCTCCTGCCTCTCTGGTCTGTGCATGCTTGGCAAACAGGGATTCTGGGGTGGGCGGACAGTCCAGGGAACCCTTAGCGCTAGGAAAGACATCCTGGTGCCTGCCTGCCTCCTTTCTCGGTCATCCAGAGGATGCCAGAGCTTGAGACAGGATCGTTGGGCAGGAGGATGGCATCAGGGACTGAAGCAGCACCTCGCTGCAGGTACCGCTGGAGGTGACCTTACCTCCAGGGGATGCCAGGGGTGGCACTAGGAGTGTCCTCCCCCATCTCCTTGCCCAACTCAGGGCACCCAGGGCCTGGCTGCCACCCGGGCAGCCCCACCACTGCTCTGCTGTGGGCGGGATGATGGCTGGAGGGAACGGGGCACTTTACCTACCTTGTCTGAGTGTTTCCTCTGCTGCCTAGGGAGTCTCAGGAGCTAAAAGTCACCGTTCTCCTGCCCAGCATCCATGGTGTGCATCTCACAAACAGCAAGCACTTGGCAGAGGAGGCTCCGTGGTCCTGTCTCCTAACCTTGTCCAGCCTGCTGCTCACAAACACACGGCAGACAGCGCGGTGCAAACCAGCTATTCCAGCATGTGCTGTTCCCTCCCAGTCACAAGGGTCTGCCTGTTCCAGGAGATTATTTTTTTCCCCCTGTGTCTGAACAATTAAGGCTTTAAAATACACCAATAAATAACTAATCTCTTCTTTGTGCATTATCACCCTCTGGGGCCTGGGGGAGAATCTGCTCTTTGACAGCCCAGGATCATCCCTGGCTTAATTCTCAGAGGGCTGGAGGGAAGTGCTGGGGCACAGCTTCTTCCAGGATCCAAGCACCCAGTTTGCAGGAAACATGCTCTGAAATGTACCTTCATGGGTGCTCAGCCAGGCTCTGCTTGCCTGTACGCCGCTGGTCCTCCCTTACCCCCACCCTGCCATGGGTGGCACAAGGCTCAGACGGTGCCCAGCGCCTGGCTCGCTGGTGGGCAGCCTGTGGGGTGGGTACCTTTTCTCGTTGTCTTCTTTCAATGGACTGCGGTGAGGTGGATGTCCCTCTCCTGGCTTTGGCTGGGATGGAGCTCATTTTCTTCTCAGTAGCTGCTGTATTTTAGATTTAGTAAGTAAAGAATGTAGATAATACACTGATGCTATTAGTTGTTTCTAAAGAGACCAAGGATTTTCCCACCTTCCTAGGTTTCACTAACGTGCAGGTGCAGGAAGCTGGAGGGGTATAGCCAGTATAGGTGACCCAAACCAGTGAAAGGAACTGTTCCATACCATAGACGTCACGCTCAGTGTGTAAGGGGAGTTGGTCGGTGACCAGCTCTCTTGCTCTTTCTCTTGCTGCTCAGGATTGTTCCAGGATCACTTTTGGTTTAATTCTGTGATTGCTTCTTGGGACAGGCTGTACTGTTTATCGTGTCATAGGGTGGTAAGAAATTGTGAATAATTAATTTTGTCTATTTTATTATCTCCATATTTTATTTTTATTATCATCTTCCTTTGCTATCCTAGTAAACTGTCTTCATCTCAACCCATGAGTTCTCCTTTCTTCCCCATTCTCTCCCCCATCCCACTGGGGAGGGTGAGCAAGCGGCTGTGTAGTACTCGATTACCGACTGGGGTTAAACCACGACTCTCCCACAGCTGTATCCAGTTCCCATTTCCCTTATTTTTTTCTGAGTCTTTATCTTCTGGTCACTAAATTTCAGGGAGTTCTTCTAGGTGATTAGACAGACAGTTTTTACTGTAGTGAGGGAGTTCCAGAGGATGCCTCAAGACTTTTCTGTCCTTTCTAGCCTGTTCTCTGATCCCAACAGACATTAGCCACGTGGGGCAGAGTAGACATCACCTCATGAATCTCCCTCAGACCAGTAACAATAGTTCGAAGGAAGATGGGTCTGACACAAGGAGCTCAGATCAATCCAGGCCTGTCCAGCACCACACTGCAAAAGGCTGGTGCCACCTTGATCTCACCAGACCAGATGAAGAAGTCTTCTCCTGGGCTGCATCCCATGCCTAGGGCAGCCCGGGAACAAAAAAGAGAGCAAGAAAACTTGTGGAGGTTGTCGCAATGCAGAAACTGGGAATCGCTGACTGGGAGTAGCTGTGGGAACTCCTGACTGTCTGGAGGAGACACTGTGTGGTGGGATGGCCCATCCCATACGTCTGGTGTCCCTCCAGGGGAACTCTGTGGCCTGGGCAGTATTCACCACTGCAGACAAGGCTTCCTTCAGGCTTCCTTCCACTGCAGCCTCCGGCTTTTGTGAGCCAGATGTTGCAAGGTGAGTGCCCGTGCCTTGTATTGCCTTTCCAGAGGGTACCAGCAGCCCAGCTTGGATCGGCTCGGTAGGAGGCAGGGGTTTCATCCAGGTGCATTTCAGTGATGCTGAACCCTGCCAAGCAGTGCGTGAGAGCAGCGATTTACCCGTGATAGCACAGAAGGAAATGCAACACTCTAAATAAAGTCACTCCCTGGGTTGGAAAGGAACCCAAAGGTTTCCAGAAGTTCATTCACCTCCAATTAATGGCTCAGAAAAATGCAAACAGCTGCATTTTGCTTCAAAAATGCTTTTAAAAGAGCAGAAACACTGCCCACCTCTCCTGCCTTTTTCTAGCCCAGTTCTGCTGTAGCTGGAAAGATGCTGTTAGTGGAAAACGCTTGCTCCTGGAGCTGGCCCAGAACAGGTTTGCAGAAATATGTGGCAAGAGTGAACCAGTTCTTCACAGGAACAATGAACGTCGCTTCCCTGGGTTACATGTTAGTCGGGAGCAGCAAGAATTTGAGCAGGCGGATGGAAGGGTCTGACAAAATCCTTGGCTAGCGGGAGTCAGTCAATATTTATTTTACTGCAGCGTGTGGAGACAAACCCAAGAAGGAGCTTTCAGAAAGTTTGTCCTGTAGTGAAAGCTGGGTAACTCCTTGGAACATGGGTTGAGCTTTTATGAAATATCTCTCTGAGGATGGGCAGCGCAGTGCTGCTTGACCCAGCAGCCCAGGTTCATGCGCCATGAACTCCAACCACAGCTTCAAGGAAACCAGACCCAGTGCAGGGTCAGAGCATTTTGGGATTAGGTCTCGGCTGTGGGACTCACAGCTACAGGAGTGAAGCTGCTCTCCAAATGCTCTTCTCCCACATCTGAGTGTAGGAAGAGCGTCCTTGACTGAATGAAAGCTCAGAGCAATTTGTAGTGAACTTTCAGGACATGTCCCTGGGGAGGAATGGTAACAACAGCATGCCCCCCTCCCTGCCCCTGACAGACACTGATTGATTGTTCCTCTTCATACATCTGGGAAAGAAGCCCACACATCACGGCTGGGGAGGAATAATGCTGAATTAGGAAAGGCTGCTGCCCTCAGCACTCCTTCCTTGCTGAGCTCTGGCTGGTGACGCCGATCCTCTGGAAAGCATCCCACAGAGAACAACAAAGCATCCCAGCATGTGGCAGGTTAGCACACCCTCCCCTCTGCTGAAAGAACCTCCCACACTTCGCAGGACCCCTCCCATCCCCGACCAGGGGGAGCTCAGCCCACCCAGGCCGTGGTGCAGAGGGGATCCAGCACCCCCTGCCCAACTTTGTGCCGTGTACATCACAGAGCTCTGGCTGGCACGTGGCTTTGGTGGGTACATGGCTGTTGAAAGCTTTTCTGCAAGATCTGCAAATCTAGCAGGATCTGACATGCACAGTAGCATTCACCGGTACTGGCAGGCAAAAGCCCTTGCAACAGAGTTAGCAGGCGAGAGCTGGCTTAGACTTGCACCCGCAGCGCGAGCAGCCGAAGGGCTGACGAGTGCTCGCAGCAGCGGTGCCCTGGGGACAGCTCGTCCGCCCGCTCCTCCACCGACCGGATGCAACCCGCCGCGTACAGCGCGGCTTGCCTTGGGCAGCGGCTCCCTCCCCGGCACGAGCGACCAGCAAACCAACGTGTTGGGCTGAGGTCGGTACAGCCAAGGAATATACTGGCAGTGCTGGTTATACTGGCCTGTGATTTCCAGCCACCCCTTCCCTACGCTGGGGTTCAGAGGGCCGGGTGAAGGCTGCATTTGGGAGTGGAAGGCAAGCAGAGCTGGAAGGAGGGTTGCTGGCTTATCCCGACTTTAGGCATTGTGCAAAACTCAGTGTAACCCACACCAGTCCAGTGTCAGACCCTAAGGGGTCTCAGCTGTGGAGGGACGGGAAGTACCAAGACTCATCAGGGCCGGCAGAAGGCATCTCCTCCCACAGACCCTCTCCAGTGCTCTGTTCCATGCCTCCAGGGACCAACCATCACCAGGAGAGCCGCACCAGGGCATCACTGCCTCTGTTTTGGAGAGATTGAGCCTTACTGGCTTGTGTGCATTTGCTGCAGAGTTACCTGGTGCTGTGTTACACGTGCACTCAGCTTGAGGGCTGTGTGATTCAGCTGGAAAGGGGTTCTCCTTGCAAGCAGAGCACTGACACAGATACCCCAGTAAGTATTTAGGCCCCCCCTCCCTAGGTGAGTGCAATTTCCAATCAGGGCTGCTGAGCCATGGCCAGGCTGCAAATGATGCCACATCCCCTTGCAAGAGCTGGTGAAGACAAGAGGGAAGCGATGGAGACGAATTTCTCCACTCGCCTTCACAGAGCCCTGCAGCTGCAGAGTGGCCATCGTCGGACCAGAGTGGAGCTGAGCAAGCCAGAGATGGATTTTGGATTTGAAACTAGATAGTTTAAACTTTGAGGCTCACAAGCCTCCAAGGAAGCTCCCAATTAAATGAATACCCAGGGCAGCGCTCGCTGGCCAGGCTGGGGGATGCTGCTGGTCCTTCCGCAGGGGTTAACTGACACCCCTACATCGATGTACAACACCCAGAGCGCATTTGCCTGGCCGTCCTTGCCAGAGCGATTTCAGACTGTGGCCCACCCCAACCCACAGCTGGAGACCTGAGCCCCTGCATCCTCTTCTCCCGCACTCCCAGGGTGCTCCAGCATGGAAAGGGATGGAAAGTTTTGCAGCCCCTAACAGGGCCTGAGCAGGTCTCAAAATGAAGAAAACTGAGGTGGGAGGGACATTTTCAGCAGCTTCTCACTGGTGTTCTGGGAGCCCCCCTACCCTGGTAGCTCAGGGGTTTGTGGCAGGGCTGGGGGTTCACGCTGGGTTAAAACCAGGCTGCACCAGCCAGCTCGGGAGCAGACTGGGTTTTGTGGTATTTCCTTCCCAGGGATGCTGACACGGGAGGGTGGGACAGAGATGGGCATCTCTGAAGTCTCTGAACCTTCAGGATTTGCGGTGGGCTGGAGGCTGCAAACCCTGTGATGCAGGCAACAGGAATTTTCCCATTCCCAACACTGCTGCGTGCAGAGGATTAGAGATTTAAATACCCCGGGTCACAGCATTGGAAGTAAACAGCTTCCTTTTTAGTGCTAAGTTCTGTTGCCACTTGATACTCCAGTTGAGTGGAAATAAAAAAAAAAAAAGGAAGAAAAAACACAGCTACTTTTGTTGCTGCAACACGCAGCTCTGGCTGGGGGAACTCCCAGCCCTCGCTGGAAATGCACACACGTGCCAGGGCAGCTCGGAGCATTTCGTCCCCTGGAAACACCCGGGTCACAGCAGTGCCACGTCTGTGTGAGAAATAGCCAGATTTCCCTCCTCTGCCATGGTTTGGGTGAAAGCCCTGCTTCAGCATCCCCTCTCGTCCCCCAGCGACGTGCAGGGGCAAGGCTGGGGTGTGTTTGCTCACCTCTCCCTCTGCGGCTTTCCCGCGCCCTTCTCAGTGCCATGCAAGTCTGAGCTGGCTCGATAGTTCCCATGTTCCCAACACCTACTGCAAAAATAGGAAGGACTGGGGTTTTTTTTTGTAGGGTTTCAAACTCCCTCTGGAAGTTATCCTGCTCTTTAAGGATGGGGAAGAGCTGCTGGTGGCTTTGAGCGAGGGATGGGCGGTTGCAGTTCATCCCAGCAGGATGTCGTCTGCGCCATAGGGTGCGAGGAAGCATCCCCAGGGTGCACGCTGAGCTGGTGGCCCGGCGAATATCCAGGCACAAGCGTGAAGCTGACATCCCAGCAGGAACTGGGGTACCAGCCCCCATGGCCCCCTGAGCCCTCTTGTCTGTGTTTCCAGGAAGGAGCGGTGGGAGCGCTCAGAGGAATACCTATGTGTGCTTACGGACACCGGTGGCCACCCGCTTCCTTCCACAGCTGCATCATTTATACCCCAGAGGAGGAAGAGGAGGAGGAGGGTTAGTGTTGGTGCGATTCCCAGCAACAGCTGCAGAAATCTGCAGATTATACTGGGGATGAATTCAGCTAACGCGAAGTGAGGTAAAACACAATTTAACATCCTCGGAGAGAGGCACGCGACACAAGTGTGTGGTATCTTTGGGCAGGTTTAATTTTTGTTAAGCCCGGGAATGAAGAAGCCGTTGCAGGGCGTCCGGCGGCACGGAGCCTGCTGGGCGGGTTTGCTGGAGGGCTGACCTTTGAGAGGCAGGAGGAATGTTTCCTCTTGGAACCGCTCTGCGGAGATAATGAATTTTGTAATGGATTTCCTGTTCTTTTTATAGAACAAGAGAGGCTGGCAGATCGCATCTGAGCTTGCTCTAATGAGAGCTGGACATAATCACGTTTGCGGGATAACCTGATATTTTCTTAAAACGTGGTTTTCTTTAGTCTGATCCAAAGTGTTATACTGGGATTCAAATGAGCTTCGGTGGGAGTAGAGAGGAATACTGGGGAGCAGTTGCAGGTTCATGGGAATGACCCAAAGACATGAAGTGCCCTGTGATCAGATCAAAGGTCCCTGCAGCCCAGTCCTTTCTCCAGCAGTGGCAGGAGGAGACTGCACGTGAGCTCCTAACAAACCCCTTGTGAACGGCCTCCAGGGCATTCTGCATCTCTGTTTCCCTAAGTTGCTCCAGCTCTGCCTCTCACTTCAGGAGAATGATGCATTTACCAGTGCTACGAGCTCCTTGCATTGCATGCAGAAATGCAAAATCCACCCAATGTCTGGGCTGTAATCAGGCGTTTATATCCTGTGCAACACAGTGGAGAGTTCCCACTCTGTTGCTGGACTTCCATCTGCATGTTGAACTTCAAGCTGTCAGTCTAGCTTTCCCTTCAGTTAATGTTTCTCTCCCTTTACCTCACTGTCCCCCTATAGATCTGGGCAGCGTGCTACGATCCACCTGATAAATCCCGCCTCCTCTTCTCAGCAAGATCTGCTGATCCCTGGCTGTTGCCTTTACCCTCACCTGGGCAGGCTCCATCCTTTTGTCAGGCACTTTCCCATGCCACCCATGTGCTCCTCACACCTCAACAGAGGTGTCCACTGAGCACGTCAGCAGATCTGAGACCCTCACCCAGGACACATGGCCACCACCAATCTGCAGCACCAGCCCCACTCTTCCTCCTCCTGATGTCCTGAGTGAGCCCCCCTGCATGGTGGCCCTGGATGCCGCACCATCATCCGTCCCAAGCACCTTATCGCGCAGCATCCCCTCTACCAGCAGGCACAAAACAACAGACATGAGACCAGAGCAGTGATGTGAAAGTCTCTTGGGAAACTTTTGCTTTAATTACATCTAATATTCTTGTTGTAAATGACCAGTCTGAAATCCCATTAGATTCTTGCCCTCAGTGACTTCTCATCATATTAACATTTCATTGACTGTCTCCTTATCCTCGGTCACGAGACATGGAGAGCAAGACCTCTGGGACCTCTGCTCCCTCTCTCCAGGTCATTTGGTATTTCTAGTCCTCCTGTCACATCCCTTTGACAGCAAGCCTGGGCCAAGCAGCCTCTTGCCACAGCAGGGCTGTTTGCCGCAGGGACCGTTTCCAGGTGCCTTCTCCAGACTGAGCAGCTTTAGGATGCCTGGAACCAGCCGAGACCTGGTGATGCTCTTCACATTACTCCGTGATTTCCCCCTCATCAGTTCTGATGTTTATCTGCTCTTCTGACTGCAGCTGCCCCCGAGCAGGAGTTTTAGGTGAGCGTCCTCTGCCCGTTGCAGCTAAATCAATAGAGACTGCTGCCTAGTGCCAAGTCAGGATGACAACAGCAAGCAAAGCCTCGCACAGCGTGATGAATGGCTCAGGAACAAAGGGAGGTTTCCTGGGTCCAGTGCCAGATCATACGCCTTGTACACCCCATTCACCAGCCTGGCACTGGCTGGCCTGGGACACACATATCTGCACCACCCAGGAAGCAAAACTCAGGGCCAGGTTGAGCCTGGGGCGAAGGGACGTACTCTGGGGCGAAGGGACGTGTGTTGCTCAAATACTCCAATAATCCAGCTGTGTCAGCTGCCAGGCTGGGAGCTGCCACCTCAAGCTCTCCTAACACTGGTGGTGGGATCTCGAGGCACATGGGACTGGTCAGCCTTGGTCACATACTGGTGGAGCCTGGCAGCAGTGCCAAGGTGAACCCGAGCTCCCCGGTGAATCGTGTTAGCCAAACCTTCCACTTGAAGGCTTTGGGCCACAGGCATCTTGGACCATATTTGCAGGCAAAAATGCTAGTGTGGCATCAATTTCAGATATAAGGGAGTTCAGCCAGACATGACCAAGAGGAGGTTAAATATTTCCCCACACGGAATCAACTCTTGGCCCCAAGCGCTGCTCCCACAGCTGGTGGGATGGGTGTCAGGGCCTTTGAGCCAACACTTGCCCTGCTGGAGTCTCACTGGGCTGGGGAAGGGCTGTTGTGGGATCCAGTCTGGATCAGCACTTCTGAAAACCAGACTCTTATCAGTGCCTGAACCCAAAAAGTAGGAGCTGGACATTATGGGTCTATTTACATCAACCCAGATCTTGCTGTCCAGACTGAGACCAGTTCTTCAGACTGAGAACTCATGTTGCAAATTTGTCTTTTAAAGTAAATACAAAATTAAAGTAAAAATCGTGCCAAAAGGATCTGTGCCTTCCTTGGTGAATTGCCTCAGGGAACACAGTTATCAAAGGCAGAAACACAGAGTGGTGGAGATAACAAACCTGTCTCGCTTGCCTGTGGACCAGTTCTGGTCGCACGAATAGGCTGATGGTTCAGCTTTATGGGTGCCTCTGGCAGACATCAGTGCAAGTGCAGAGATGCTGCGAAACAACTTTGCCTCTGCAGGCCTGGAGGAACAGCTGTTCTTAAACATCTTCTGCCTGAGGGAGCAAAAAATTGCTGCTTGTGATGCTGCTCCTTGCCTTGATCCTTCAGAGCAATAAATAAAGCTTGTGAATGTGCTTGTGAGGAAGGGATGAGCTCCGGTTTGCAGTCATGTCTCAGCCAGCCACCATAACAGCTCAATGATGGGAATGTCCTGACCATGGGCATCACGTCTGGTCCTCCTAAGCTTTGGTGATGTGTTGCCTGTTCTGGTGCCCTCCTCTGATACAAAGTGACCTGGAACTACGTTGTCCTGCTTCTTCTCTCCGCTGGCTCTGGATGAACCATCTCTAGCCTCCTGGTTTCTACAGTGAAGCTGCAGTTGGCAGTCAGCAATGATCACACCTGGCTTTACTCACGCTCTGCAGCCGGTTGGCTCCTCTCTGCTGCCGTATCTTGCAGAAGCTACTGGGTGGAACCAGGCTAGACAGGAGCTTTGCTTTTCCCAGCATGTGACGTTGAACTGCTCGCTGGGCAGGAGGGTGATGCAGAGAGCTCAGACCTGCCTTGCAGGGCTCAGCTGCAAAATCCTGTGCTCTTTTTTTCTGGGATTACTAGGATGAAACACGAAGTTCATTTTCACACTGGAAACAGGTACAGTGCATTTTACCTGTAGGGGAGAGACTTACTGGGATGAAATCCTTCAGGAGAGTACAAGAACATGTTTCTGTTTATGGCTAACCAGCACAGGTGGGTAGAGGGGAGGGGAGCCTTCTGGGGAGGTCCTGAGCTGCCCTCAGCGGTTAAAGAAGAAGGATTTGAGGCTCTGCAGAAACTGTGACTTCTGTCTCTGCTTCTGCTTCTTCCGGATGATGGGGATCCAGACCAGGCCACAAACAAGGAGCATCAGTCCCAAGGACAGGAAAGCTGGGCCACACATTTTGTAAACGTTTTTGTTCTTGATTTGGATGCAAGATAGGCTGGTGATGACAATCCCGAAGAGGAAGACAGCTGCTCCAACAGACATGACAATGACAGGCTTGTGGTATATGTCCCACTTGCTTCTGGATGTGCTGGTCCAGACAGACTCGCTCCGGGAGCTGATGCAGAGGGTGCTGGCTGTGTTACTGGTCAGCAGCTCCTTGGACTGAGGAGACTTCTCGCTCCCATCAGGGCTTTTGGGGGGAATTTCCATGCTGACAGGATCTGAGGAGGAGACCTGAGATTGACAAAAGAGAAAGAGCAGAGCAGGGCTAGTGGTGGAGGATGGATTGGGTGCTTTCCATTTGGCCATTAAACAGAAACAAGTCACATGAAGGTGGAGAAGGCTTTGTGGGTCACTGCAGGGAGAGAAGAGCATCACAACTACGAGAGCAATCAAATGTAAGAATAGGCAACAGGGTCCTGCAGGTAGGCTGGACTGGGGATGCCTGCAGAGTCCCACTGCCCACCCATAGACAGCGGGACTCCTCCAGTCCCTGTCCCTGAGACCTTCCAGCTCACCAGCTTCCAGCTCCTACACGGATTCAGTGGTGGGATGACTCAGTGTCCACTGGGACCCACTACCCTGAGCCTCCCAGGGCTCCTGGCAGCTTTCAGGGGAGTATCAGGGTGCTGCAAGCAGGGCTGGTGATGCTGCCTGTAGGGAAGAGCTCTGTATCCTTGGACCCACTTTCCCTTCCAGTTCCCAAATTTCACCTCAGCACCTTCTGGCATGATCACATCTCCCTCTTGCCGGTGGGGAAACTGAGGCACGGGTGTGCCACGTCAGGACCGCTCAGCAGGAGAGCAGAAAGCACCCTCCCATGGGCTGAATGCTTCCTTTGGGCCCCTGGGGCTGGGTGTTCCTCACGGCCACACCAGCCTGGACATGTCAGCCTTGCAGTAGCCACAGCACAGCAGCTTCGCATTTCCTATCTAAAAGAATGGGAGATGGCAAAATGCTCATCACATGGGAAATATTTCTCCAGCCGTAAGCTGGGGCAGGATGCTGCGGGAGGGCTCTTGGGCTCGGTAGCAGGAGCACACCGAAACGCTCTGCCTTGTGACAGCTGGGCCAGCAGTGTGGCTTTTTGAGGCATTATTTTTTTCACCAACTCAAGGAGGAAATATATTTTCCCAGAAACAAAGTGCCTTTAGCACAGAGAAACCATTATAGTAAATGGGAAGGGCTGAGCATTATGTTAACCACTATTTCCTCAGGGCTCTGCTGAGGAGACAAGGGCAGGAGGCTGGACCAGGGAGTGCTCCTGATGCACGCTCTGCCTTGCTGCTGGGAAGCCCAGCAGAGATGAAGCCATGTGAGTATGAGGGGTGAGGAGAGGGGGAGAGGCCAGGGCCATGGGTGCTTTGCACCCAGCAATCAGATTTTTTTTTTGCAAAGCGAACCCCCTGCCTGAACTACCAGGTTTTCCCCAGGGGCTCTGCTCTGCTGGGTGTTAGGGCTGTCCCCACCCTTGGGGCATGGGGATGCAGAGCATCCAGAGCAGTGCAGGACCTGCATCGCCCTTCTGCCAGCATCACGAAGCAGAGCTACTTGTGTCTGCTACCAGTCCCAAATCTGTCCCTGTGGGGCTCTGTCATGCAGGGCAGTGGTCAAGACCAAACCACATCCATACCAGCCTGGGCACAAGCCCCCAGTGGGGCTCAGATGGATGCGCAGTGCCACCAGCGCTCGGTGCCCACTCCACTGCCAAGCACAGCTCTTCCTAAGCACCAGGCAAGCTTTACACCTAAGCAGGCTTTGATCTGGAGCAGTTCTTTAAAAACCCTGCTTCAGCCCTCGTTTGGGACACACAGCATCCTGCGTGTGCCACTGGGAGGGCTGTGGCCACAGTGGCAGCAAGGTGTAGATGGGATGAGCATGAAGCCCAGTGGCCCCAGCTCGTTTCCCGTCGCTGCTGATCAACGTGAGAGCACGTACCACGTAAGTGCAGCCGCACAGAGGCTGCGAAGCTGGCACAGCTCCAGAGGCAGCATCTTAAGGAAACCTGCCTATGTTTGGGCCATGCTGGGCCCAGTGCCCATCTAGGGATGCTGACGGCTGGATGCCAGCCAGTGCTTCCCTTACCTGTGTCCCCTGCCAAGGTTTGTGGCTCATTCTGAAAAGCGACAGAGGGAGTTTTTCAATTTAGTCCCCCCAAAACAGGCACTGTTGCAGAAATGCAGATCTGGTGGTATCGATGTATTTTGTGACTTTTCAGGTTTGCCAAACTTGGACCAACAAGGAAAAAACAGAAGCTAAGAGCAATGGACACATCGCATCTGCAGCTTTCACCCCTGTCTGGACAGATAGGGCAGAGGAGGGGGTACATTTCTACCATCCTGATGTATATTCTACAGCACTTGGACGGGGATGATCAAGCATTTGACAAGGCAGGAGAGTTTGGTCATAGTAGCAAGCTCTGGTTTCTCCTCTCTTCCTTTTGAGCTGCTAAGCCTATCTCTGCAAGCTGGACTGAGCACGCTGACCCCTTGGCTTTGCAGAAGCACAAACTGCCATGAGATGTTATTCTGATGGCTACAGCCGCGTTAGACATGCCGGTGATCGGGTACAACTTCCTCTGCTGTCAGCTTCTTCCCCCTCTTCCAGCTCAAATCTTCTGCACGGGTGTTCCTGAAGTTTCATCCTAGGCAATCATAGCATTTCTTGGCTTTCTTCTTGTAACATCCATTGTGGAGAGGTTTTATGATCAAGCCACTGTATAATTTTAATTTGGCTTTGTGGTTGGAAATTTGCTTTCTTCTCTGGAATATCGCCCAGATCTCATCTCTCGGCAGCCTAATGCAGCCTGCCCTGCCCTGTCTTTCAGGCACCCCGCTCCCCGCTTGCCCATGTGCTGCCGCCCTGCCTCCAGCTTCCAGGAATGATCAGAGCAGTGCAAAGCACCTTCCTCTTCGTTTTGCAGAGCATTAATGTCAGGCTCCTGCAGAAACCATTTTCTTTCAGGTTTGCATTTACACTAAAGTGGATTTTTCCCTCTCCTTTTTTTTTTTTTTTTTCTGGCACCACAATTCCCAGACACTGATCATTTTGCTGGCACTTTCTGGCAGAGCATGCTTTTTTGGCCACACTTTTTTCCACTTTTGGTCTTTTTCCTCCATTTTATGCACCGTGCTTTTTACTTCTGTCTGTGCTTTCGCACGAGGCTCTGTGCATTTTCCCCTCTGTTAGCTAGTGAAGGATTTTACTCCCTGCAAGTGGTCAGGGGTTTGTTTGTGAGCACTACACATATCTGCAGCTCTTGGGAGAGCTAATGTGATTTCAGTTCCTGCTCTGCCCATGCTCCGTCCCTAATTCATCACAGATGAAGACGCGATGGTTGCACTGAGCAGCCTGGCAGGATAACGCTATCAGATTTCTCCCATTTTTTAAAATCATTATTGCTGTAAGGACAGCATCAGCAGATGACTATTTGCTAGCTTGAAAATGCCTCCAGAGCACATCTTGGATTTCACGTCTGGTGGCATGCTGCTACTGCCTCACAGGTCTTGGGCAGAAGTTGGTGGTGGAGCTAACACTGGGCTGTTTCTTTTCCACCTCCATAAGGAAGAGCCTCAAAGGGTTCCTTTGTCTTTCAGCCAAAAGATGTGTTCTACCTGCCACCTCAATGGGTGGGCAGGAAAGTCCTCACTGGTGGGTTCCAGCTGTGAGGAAACTGGGGAATGGAGGAAAACTGAGAAGTGCTTGGCTTTTCCTGCTGCTCTGGAGTGTTTCAGTCTAGCTCGTTAATTGGTCCCACTGTTTAACCTCAGGAGAGGACCCCCAGATGACAGTTGTGGGTCCTTGTTTGCTGGGAGAAGGGTTTGCCGGGAGACTGTGGGATGGGTGGGAGAGCAGGCTGCTGCACTGACGGGCACGTGAATGCATGCACTTTGCAGAAACCTTTTGTTAGACGTTTAGGGCTGGCCAAATTTAATTGAGAGTGGCTATCAATCAGGTTCAAAGTGAACACGAGTGAGATGTGTATTCAGAGAGCCAGTGTGCCTGAGGTCCCCAGAAAACCGAGCAAGCTGGGGACTGGGGGGCTCCTTCCCAGCGGAGGTGGGGGACCTGCCCTGCCCTGCTCTGCCTGCAGCTGTCCCGCAAAGAGCAACCTGCAGCCACACGCCTGCCTCAGGGGATCTGCATGTGGGGAGATGCTGGTGGGGGACAGCACCCTGTTCCTTGTGCGGGTGTCGGGATGGGGAATCCCCTGGGTAGGGACCGAACAGCGAGCGCCCACTCACCATGCCCACTCACCATGCCGTGCCTCTGTTGTCCCAGCTGTCACTGGCGGGTAGTGGCTTGCTGCCGGAGGTGAGGTGACCGGTTGCTCTAAACATCCCCAGAGCGCATCATGGAGGAACCTGGCCGCGAGCACAGGAGGGGCAGCTTGGAGGATCCAGCTTTCTGTCGCTGCGCGTCAGCCCCAAGAGGGCTGGATCCTGCTGGGCTGAGTGGGATCTGCTCTGGGAGAAGATGAGGAGAGTTGTATTGGTGCTGGGCAGGGGTGCTAAAGCCCCATCCTCGCTCCTCCTGTCCCCACGCCCCAGCTCACCTCGGAGTGAGGAGGGGGCCGTGTGGGCAGCCGTCACTGCAGACCAGCTAGCTCTGCTCTGAGACCAGGGGTGGAGAAATAAGGCAATGTGTCAGGGGATTTCACATCGCCTCCAAGCCCCGCCAGATCTTGGATGTAAATTGAGATGGAGCCAGCGTTCATTTGCTGGTGTAGCGGAGCCGGGTTGGGCCCAGCCGCCTGCATCCCTTGGGAGCAGTTTTCGGGCATCGCCCAGAGTTCAGACGGTCCCAGCAACACGCTCAGGGTCTTGCTGAGCAAGGAACATCTGCAAGTCCTTTCTGGGGCGCAGTAAGCCCAGCCTTGCTCTGCTGTATCCCCTCTCCCATCACCCCCAGAGCCAAACCTGTAGAAACCCATCCTACTTACGTGGCGAGTGGTGGGCGACAGCTGCCCACCCCACTGGCAGTGGGACAGGCTGCAGCAGAAGGTCCTGCTCTCCTAAGCTGGGCTCACCCCCAGCCCCACATCCCTCTGGATATTGTCTACTGGGCTCTGCGAAGAGTCTAATAAACAATGGAGCATATCCCAGCTCTGATGAGCTCACCAGCTGATCAGTTTATTGTTTAACTCTTTGTTTCCCTCAGGCCCATGCAAGGCTGACTTCTAGGCAGCTTGCCCGGGAGGGTTTTAGAAAAGGCCGCAGTTTGGGAGGCAGTCCAGCGGCGCGGCAGGAGATGCAGGGTGGGTCAGTGCTTGGAGCAGGGATCCAGGTCTAGGGGCGGCTGCTCATCCAGACTTGGATCATCAGCAAGTTCCTGAAAAATCTCTGGGCTTCAGCTTCTGCACTGTCAAAGCAGGGGATTATAGCCAGGGTCTGCAAAGCTCTTTGAGGCTTCTTGTTGAGACATTAGAGAGATGCAAGATATTGGCAATTAGTTATTAATTAATATCCTGAGTCCATTATGAGAAGGGGGATGGAAGAGGGAGGTGGCTCTGGCACAGTCTCCTTTCACGAACCCAGAGCTAAACTTTAATACCCTCTTAGTATTAGTTACTAGTGTGAATCCACTTGCTGCAGGGAAGGGATCCAGGATGACAGAGACATCACTGGTGGCCAGAGCCAGGTTCCAGCATCAGTGGGGCTGCTTCCATCCCTGAGGGCTCTCTGTTGGTTTGGTGCAGTAAGTAATGGTACCTAAGCTGTACCGCAGATCTGGCCAGGGAGCAGGATGGGACGGGACGGGACGGGACGGGACGGGACGGGACGGGATGGGACGGGACAGGATGGGATGGGATGGGATGGGATGGGTGGGATGGGCAAGCAGCTGTGGAACTCTCACGGAGATGGGTATGCCCTACAAGTGTGGTGGGCTGTTCACAGAGCATCCCAGGGCTAGAAAGGGAGGAGGAGGGACCAGGGGGCCTGTGGGTCAGGGTAGGGGGAAATAAAATCATCCAGGTGTGGGGAGCACAGCAGGAGGATCAGGAGCTGTTTGTTAAGATGAGGTCCTTCAACATGGCTCGGGCCAATGGTAGCTGGACATGGACCAGGTTATGGACTTCTTCAATAAGGAGTGGCTGGGGAACGGGCTCGCAGGCTGGGGCAGGGTTAGAGGGGCAGCGGTAGGATGAGCTCAGCGTTCTAGTTCATGGTCAGTCCTCACCTCTTGACAGGAGGTGAATGAGTTAGCTAAGCAAAATGGCCAGGCCCTGGGGAAATGGAGTGGGGTCCATTAGGTCATCCAGCCCAACCCCCCTTCAAGGAGCAAGGACATCTCCTACCAGATCAGGTTGCTCAGAGCCCTGGCCAACCTGGCCTTGCGTGTTTCCAGGCATCCACCACCTCTCTGGGCAACGTGTTCCAGTGTTCTACCACCCTCAGTGTAAAACATTTCTTCCTTATATGTAATCTAAATCCACCCTCTCTTAGTTTAAAATCATTACCCCTTGTCCGATCACAACAGGATTCCCTAGTCCAGATCCAAAGTGGTAGATTATTTGGTCTAAACGAGCTCTTGGGGGTGGGGGCGGGGGGAGGGGGGGTGGGAATCAAAATTGAAGTGGGAAGGCTTCATTTCAGCACCTGCAGCAGGATGCATTTCACACCCTGGTTCTACACTGTCCCCAGGCTGAACAGAGCTACTTCTGCCCTGCTGGGGAGCATCCAGCTCCACGCTTCGGCCAGCTCCCCCCTCCCGTGACCCCATTAATTTCCGCCCCCCTCAAACTTGCTCTGCGCTCCTTGCAGAGCCCCTGCCGCCACCTCTCCCCTGCCCCAGGGACCGAGCTGTGGTGGCAGAGAGCAGGTAGGGGCCAAGTGACAGGCTCTGGGCACCGTCACAGGTCTTTAGAAGATGGACCCCCCCCTTTATGCCACCGGAACCTGAACAAGGCACCAGGGGCCGAATATTTACTGGGGACGGCTCCTGCCCCTCCGGGGCTGGGCTGTGTCCTGTGTGCTGGAGTCTCCCCCGTGGGGTCACCCGTGGGCTGGATGCGAATGGGGGATCCCTCCCAGGCTGTTCCGGGGGGGTCTCACCCTCTCGCTGGCCGCTGTCTCCCCTCGGCAGCCGGGCAGAGCCACCGGCCGCCTCCCCGCGTCCTCCGTGGGCTCTTGCTGCCACCTCGCGGGGCCGTGGGGTGGCGGCCGCGCTGCTGCCAGCAGCCCGGGGGTCTCCGTGGGGACATAGCGCTGTCCCTGAGCCCACCCGGGACAGAGCATCCCCCGCCAGCTCCCCACCAGCAAACGCGTGGTGCTTGTAGAGATACAGCCAGAGGAGTTACGGGGTTAGAATTATAGAAGGGTTTGGGTGGGAAGGGACCGTTAAAGCCCACCCAGTCCAACCCCCCTGCAAGGAGCAGGGACATCTCCAACCAGATCAGGTTGCTCAGAGTCCCGTCCAACCTGGCCTGGAATGTCTCCAGGGATGGGGCATCCACCACCTCTCTGGGCAACCTGGGACAGTGTTCCACCACCCTCAGTGTAAAAAATTTTTTCCTTATGTCCAGTCTGAATCTACTTCCCTCTATTTTAAAACCATTACTCCTCATCCTATCACAACAGGCCCTGCTGAAGAGTTTCTCCTCATCTTTTTTCTGCCCATCAGGCAATTTCAGAGATGCCCATGGTCACCTGCATTGCTGGCTCAGCAGCAGGGTAGGACAGGGCAGGGAGGATAGGATAGGATAGGACAGGATAGGATAGGATAGGATAGGATAGGATAGGATAGGATAGGATAGGATAGGATAGGATAGGATAGGATAGGATAGGATAGGATAGGATAGGATGTAAGGTAGGGTAGGCAGGATGTGCCCAGGGAAGAGAAAGCAACACTGGGGTAGCTGAGGTGCCACAGAGCAGGGTTACAAGAAGACCAGAGAGCCAGCAGAGCCTTCTGGGTCATGGAGGTGGCCACAGGCACGATGGCATGAAGTTCCTGACGTAACCTGACTGGGCAGCTCAGCTTTGCTGGATGGGGAGGCTGATGCAGCCCTTTCCAATTTGTAGTTTGATGTTTATCCTCCATCTGGTGTGTTCTAGTGGCCAGTTCATCATCCTTGCTCTGCTGCTAGCACTGCTGTTCACCAGAGCTCTGCGCCCTGCCTGTGTTTGCTCCTTATGTCCTCACAGAGGCTGTGTCCACCACCACAGCTGTGTGCTCTGGTGTATGGAAGGTCTCCCTGCCCTGCCAGCACCCACTGCCCTCCTCTGTCCCATTGCTGCTCTTTGGGGCACTCCTTCCTCCAGGCGTGTTCTCTCTGGGTGGCCTCTGCCTTTTCCATCTCTCCTCAAGTTGTTTCCATGCTGGTCTCGTGCTTGGTGAGTCTCCACATTCTCCAGTTGAACCTGCATTCCTGGTGGCCCAAATGGCTTGTGTGGGAGCAGGAGAGCCTGTCTCCATCAGGTGTTACAGATGAGGGACTCATCCAGGGTCAGGCTGCATGGTCCTGCTGTGTCCATCCTGTTCCCTGCTCCGTGCAGAGGGGATCTCCTTTGTGCCTCTTCCAACGTCCAGCCCCATGTCTGTGCTTCTTCCTCACCCAATGCCCACCCATGCCCAGGACTAAGAGGGAGATGGTGCTGGAGGTAGATGGTGAATGTCTTTTCCAAGCAGTGTCCTTTCACTACAGCAAGAGAGGGTGGAAAGCACATTGCTTTTGGCTGTGGTAGGGTCACAGAGCTCCCAGTGAGCTCTGGTTCCCCTGAGCTCTTAGTTGCCATCTCAGGCCCTGGACAGACATCGCAAGGACACAGGACAACCAGCTGCAGGTGTTCAAAGGAGGCAATGAAAGCAAATTGTGAGTAAACCCAATCCCTTCATCTTCTGCAGGGCCAGAGTGAGCCGTGGGTGACAGGACACCAGACCTTCTGCTCCAGGCTCAGGGATATGCATGGGCATGAGGGGCCTCTCCGCAGACCTCCTCGACTCACAGCAGCAGCTCTCTGCTTTGAGCAGTGCTCATGGGCTCCACGCACCCCAGCAAGCCCACCCTGGGGTTTGTAAAACTGGCAAACAGACAGGCAGGAGGGACCGGTGGTCAGGATAGCGCACGTTTCTGTTCAATCCTAGCTCTGCCTCAACTGACATGAGAAAGTCCCTTACTCTGGGTTAAAGAAATAAAACCAAGGCTTTTCCTTCCCATCACTCTATGGAAGAGAGCAGGGACCTGCTCGGGAGGAAGGGAAGCTGCTCTGCTCCTGGCCGTCCTGTCTGGAGGGGGAGATGGGGTACCTTCACCGCTCTCCCTGTAGCTCTGTCCTCAACAGATTTATGCAGCTACAAAAGCATCTGCCCTGCCACAGCCCTTGCTGGTGGGAGGGGAGGCCGCTTTTCCATGGATGTGGAGCTGTTACAGGGCATGGCCAGGACGAGGAAGAAGTCCCATGCTGGATGGAGCCCTGCTCGGTGAAGCAGTGCTGCTGGGAGGAACGGAGCGGACCCGGGCGGCCTTTCTGGTTCTGGCAGCAGTAGATGGTGCTGTTGCCCTGCCAGGATAGTGCTGGCACATCCGGCTGTGCAGAGGCCGGTGAAATCCAAATTGGCGTCTCAAGAGAGATAGGTCCATCCCAGGCCTCTGGCAGGGGCACCTACACCCCAAAAAAAGCCTTTTCCAGATCCTCTTCCCCCTCCCCAGTACTGCCGCTCTCCAAACCTGCGATGCAGCTGGAAGGTGTTGCTTTTTCAGGGTGTAGCAGGATGCAGGGCTCTGCTGCGGGGGCTGAGCCCTATGCTGGACCAGCATCCCCATCCCCAGTGTCCCAGGACACAGCATCCCTCTCCCAGGTGTTTGTTTCACGGCAAACAGAGCTTGTGTGGTCCACAGAGACCCCGGGGAGCCCTGAGCAAGGCTGGTGGCAGCCAGGACTTCGGCTGAAAATCACCTTCCTCCCCTGGGATACAATGGAAACCCAACCTGCAGCTGTGGCTCGTGCAGCAGCTGGAAAGCGTGTGCTCAGCGTGGCTGGGACATTGATTTCCCGAGCAATGTCATCGCAGGTCATCGACTTCTGGCTGGAGCAGCGCTGCACTGGTACCTGTAGCACATCCAGGCTGTAAAGCTCTGCGGCTTCAACGTCTCTGAGCGGTGGTCCTGCTGGGAGGGAGCAGCGAGCCCCTGTGCAGGTCTCCCATCACAACATAGCTTGGCCCAGAGGTGGATGGAGAGTTTTTACCTGTTTGTTTGTTTGTTTTTTCTGGGATGTAGAGACAATATTGCAGAAATCGCATTCTCCTGTTGGAAAATCCCAAACCTGAGAAAGCAGATGAAGCAAACCAATGTTTTAAGTGAAGCTACAGTGGAAAAATCTAAAAGGTTCATTAAAATTTTGATTTCAGGATAGTAAAGGGATGTTTTTCCATAAGCCTATTATATGGTTAATGCACTAGTGGTCAAACGCCATCTGTTAAGGATGTTCAGCTGTTACCATAGTAGAAGCCGTGTGAGATGGAGCTCGGATGGGTCAATGCTCTGCGTGGTGTTTGTGTTTCTCCAGCGGTGAACTTTCCCTGCACTGAGGATTGGCAAAATCCAGGATAAATCCCCAGTGTTGGGGGCTTAATGGCCCAGGCCAGGGCTGTGCCCGTCACTTTGAAGTTGCCTCAGTCCTGGATAAAACAAGAAGTGCGAACAGGACTGGGCCCAAAAAACCAGCCCATCTGCAGGCTGCCCACGTCCACTCTGCTGGCCCCATTCTGCTGGGGCCAAATCCAGCATCACCATATTGCAGCTAGCACAAACCTGCATTCCCTGGTTTCATGTGATCACAGTGGCTGATTTACATTATTTGGCCCCAAGCAAGCAAGCAGAGACACCAGACCTTGCCCGTGTCCCCCGCTGAGGCCGGGAGAGCCGGCACTGCCGTCCTTTGGGCGATGTTTCTGCGCATCATCTATGGCATGAGCAGAGGAGGGTGGGGGGACACTCATAATCAGCTTAATCTGTCACTTTTAATCTGTGTTTTAACAAACAGTTTGTGCCAGAGGCTCCCTAAATATTATTTGCCATTGAGGATTTGAGGAGAAAATACAAACAATTGAGCTTTTCTACTATCATTCCTCCCATACTGTGGTTTTACGTGTGCTGTGCCCTGAAAGCCTGTAAAATGAGGGAAAAGAAGATACAAGCGAAAACATCTGGGAAGGATGCTGGCCTGCAGTGCCCCTGGAGCCCCCAGCCACGGAAAAGGGATGTCCAAAGGGGATCCGCTTAATCTCCTGGCAAAGAGCAAACTGAGCCTGAGCCCATTTTTCTGCCCCTTTCCCTGCTCCCAATGTCCTGTGTCAAACCAGGCTGTGCATGGGGATGGGGGAATGCATCCAGAAAACCTGGCAGGGGGAGGTGGCAGGAGAAAAGTCTGGCAGCAGCAGCCCAATGTTGTTGCAGAAAGGTCTCAGAGGTCCATGGGACGAGTCTACTGCCAGTGTCAGGTGGTGCCTGTCCTCACGGTACCAAAGACAGTAGCGGGGTTGCAAGGAGAGACAAGACGAAGGTATCATTAGAGTTCAAATCATGGAAGGAGACAACATGCCAGGAAGGGCGTATGAGCTCCAATCCTTTGCTCAGGAGAGAATAAGGAGCAGGTGAAAGCTACACCCTTAGTTTTGGTTTAACTGAGGAGATCGTGCGTGTGAGGCTGAGCTGAAGCTGAGCTGCGGCAGGACGCTGTATTTTCCAGGTTCAGCATTTCAGATGTGCACTATGGTCCCTTACTTGCCCATGGGGAAGTGTTCTTTATGTTTGAATTACTACAGGGGGATGGATAACAACTCCATAATTAGATTTGCACCTTTGAAATCTTCTATTTCTCTTGCAGCTTGAATATTTATGCAATCACAGAGCTTAGCGTGTCCCAGTTCTCCACGTTATTTATTTATTTATGTTCAACGACTTCTGTAGTTGTCAAATCAAAATGTTTTCAATAAAAAAAAAAGGAAAAAGAAAAAACCCACCTCAAGCCCAGAAGTGTTTTTCCCTCCTTTCCCCCAAGCTTCAAGCCCTTACCTTGGATCCTTTCTAGTTAGCAGCCCTGAGGATCTATTATCTGCAAATTCATGGTGTGTTGTACAAATTAATAAAATTTGTTTCTCTAAAGGAGAAAAAGGCGTGGCCGAAATGGGAACTGGGGTTTTCTTGCTGAGAGGTTTAAACCCAGATTACTGTAGTGATAGATTTCAACTCTCAACAGACAGAGCGTCCCCATCGGCACGGCCGGGGTCAGGGTTTGGGATCCTTGGTGCACGGCTGGGAAAGCTCTGTCACACTGGGCCAGACGGAGGTCGAGTCCCAGCTCCCAGAGAGACACCGGTAACCTCAGTACGATAACAAATCCCAGCAACACCAGTTACCACCGTGGAGCTGGATATCACACCTTGGGCTGTGGGGGAGTGAAGAAGATCGCCTTGATCCACGTCTACAGGGCGATAGCATCAGTATGGCAGGATGATGGACTGGTGAGAGCTGAGACGGCACTAACACACTTGGGAGGACACAAGGTTTGCCTGGATCCTCCTTGCTGCTCTGCAAAGAAGTTCCCATGAGAATAGGAGTGGAAACAGGCTGTGGGGATCCCTTCCAGCCTACAGTGGATGCTCAGTGCAGGGAGGTCAAAGTCAAGAAGCAGCAAAGCTGGAGGGCAATCAGCCATGTCAAGACCAAGACAGATACAGTCAGGGATGAGGAATGGGGTTGCTGGGTCCTTTGACTCAGCAGATGTAGATACAACTGGGGCTGAACAGAGCTACTCTGCGTCCTACTCCACGCCTGTGGAGTAGGACACGCTGCCACAGTGCTGTGATGTTTCTGCAGCTTCCTAAGTAGACTTGTCCTTCAGGATTCCTTGGTCTCCAACCTATCCTGTCCCCCAAGGTCTCACTTTTTGGCCACAACCTCTCTCAGACTGCTCATCCACAACTATCATTTGTGCAGGGCACGGAGCAAGCAACCAGTAAAAACTGAGAGAGTTACTGTTTGGGATGATTTCTGTTTGGAAATACTTTGTACATGGATTAGGGATTCAAATAAATTTATGAGACAGTTACCCATTTCAATTAGATGAGGATATTAAAACATATTTACCCATTGCTGAGTGGGCTGCAGAAGGATGTGGCATCTTTAAAAGGTCTCATGTATTTATCTTTTTAATCACTTTTTTAAGCGTACATGGTTTATTGCTTTATTGATTGAACAGAGCTTTGAATAATCAATATGGCTTTAAGAATTCACTGGGAATGACAGAATTGCAATTAAGTAGAGTATGTGGAGAGAGTGTTAACCCATCTCATTAATTAATGAGGTCACTTTTTCAAGTCTTTCATAGGAGCCTTTGAGAAGAAAGTGGCAATTTATTGTAATCCCTGGGGATGTTTTTTCTCCTTCCTCCTGCAAAGTTATCTCAGCCTCCCTGCCCTGTGCTGGTGACCTTCATGTGTCCTCCTACAGCTTTTTGTGCAAGGCAGGACCGGAGTTGAAAGGAATTGCAGCCTGCCCAGGTGTCAGGGACTTTTCCTTTGTGCCAGAAAAATCCCTGGCCCTGGGTACGCGCCCCATGGGGCAGCACCGATAGAATCAGCCCTTGGTCATGCAATCACAGAATCACAGAATGATTTGGGTGGGCAGGGAACTTTAAAGCCCATCCAGTACAACCCCCCTGCAAGGAGCAGGGACATCTCCAACCAGATCAGGTTGCTCAGAGCCCCGTCCAACCTGGCCTTGCGTGTTTCCAGGGATGGGGCATCCACCACCTCTCTGGGCAACCTGGGACAGTGTTATCCTCTCACCCTGTCCCAGGGAGATGCCTTCCTAGGCCAGGGAGAGACAGTGGCTGCTGGCATGTCTGCAAGGTGTACGTGAGTTTTGATCTTAAAAGGGCTCACACATTTCGGGTTATGCAAGTTTATTCCTGTGCTTGTTTGAAAAAAAGGAGATGCCTGGCCAGCTGGGTCCCACAGACCTAGACAGAGATTGTATGGGGCAAAATCTGGTGTGGGAACAGAAAGGATGCCATTTTCCCTAGCTGGGTGGGCTGAAGGGTCATTCTGCGCTTCTCAGGGCTTGACACCCAGCTGGGGATCAGGTCAGAACCAAGCCACCAAGGGCCATTTCTCACAAACCATTAAGAACAACACACTGCAGCTGCTCACAAATCCTTTGCAGATGGAAACTCCAGCAAAAGTACATCTCATGGCTTCTGAGCCAGCTGAGCATTTAGGGGAAAATGATTCATGCTTATATTTGCAAATAAAGACATGTTATGTCTTTGCTTGCACTTTGCAACATGCGCATTGCTCAGGTAGGAGGAAAACTGCTGAGAGCTCACCGAAAGTTTTCCAGGGCATGAGCATTTCACAGACGTTCAGTGCTTGCTTGTCCAAATATCCTTATCAGAGCCTCATTATTCATCTTCCCCTCACACAAAACTTTGGTCTCCTCCTTCTAATAAGGAGCAAAAAAGTACTATTTTAGGCTTTCTCAGTGAATTGCTCATGATTAAAGAGAACAGTTGGGAATAGCCTAAGACGTTGAGAAGTCTCTGTATGAAATATTGAGCAGTACTTAAGAAAGTCAACTGTACTGGTACTGGTTTAAGAATGACAATTAAAAGGAAACAGAGAAAGCGGCAGTGTCTGATGACTCATGAGGAGAAAATTGTTTTGGCTGGGTCAGGCTGAGATGGATACAGTGTCTGGGTCAAGTTGGGCAATTGTCTTCATCTGCTTTGTGGTGGGGCAACTCTTAAGTGGTGGTGGCCATAAGCAAGGGCTCAAGAAGTGCCACTAGACCTGTGATGACATGAATATTAAGATTTTAAAAAGGAAACTGGCTTGTGGTGGGAAATGGGCTTTGAGCAAATTCTTTTAAAATTGTTGCTGCTTAATTTCCAAAAAAAAAAAAAAGAGGATGTTGTACTGAAATATCACACTGGCCAAAATGAATGTTTTTTTTTAATAAAATTTGATGCAATGATTTCTTCCTGCTGGTATTACTGAGCCAAGAATGTTGTGCCATAGGAGTTCCAGAGTATGGAGCTGATGGAGACCCAGACTTCATCACGCATAAGACCATTTTGCACACAGGGCAGACTTTGGTCTGTGCTCAAAGACCTACTTTATGCCAAGCTCTTGTACTGGAAAAATAACCTCCATGTGGTGCACCTTCCTCGACCTGATGCCTCATTTGGCTTCAGCAAACATGGGACCCTGTGAGTCCTGGCCCAGCAATGGGTCTGGGGCTGCCATCCAAGTGTCCTGCGGTCCCTGCACAAGGCTTGAGGTGCTTTTCTGGAGCAGCCAGACCCACCATGCATAGCAGAGCGTTACTGCCAAGTACAGAAGACCCAGCCTAGGTCCTACTTTGAATGTTTCTGAAAGCAGACGGAACTGTATGCCAGCTCATGGGACAATCGCTTGTAGGACACAGTTACGTCAGAACAATGATAACTGATTTTCCTCTGATGTATTCCCTTTTCCCTTCCCCAGACAGCGGGACTGATGTAACCAGCACAATTTCTCCTGCTTTGGCAGACTGACATAATTAAAACAAGAGTGTTGCTGTGGGTTGACACACTTTTAAATGGGAAGGGCTGGTGAGGATCTGAGCAACAATAAAAAAATCTTTATGTAAATATTTTATTTATTAAAATTCTTCCTGAGTGACTTCCAAGTCCCTGATATTTATTGATGGCCATCAGAGATTAACGAAATGCAATGGAGATTTTTGCATATATATTGTGCAGGCACACACTTCTTCCATTTGAGCGACAAGCTGGGTGACAAATAGCGTGTATTAAATCCATAGTGGCCGCGGAGAACCAATCCATCTCCTCCGGGAAATTAGCTGTGTCAAGGAAGGCAGCACTGAGAGCAAGGCAAGCAGCAGGCGCAACACGGGAAGGACAAGGTCTCCAGCCCTATCGATCTGCGGAGATGCCTGTTTGCGGCCAGGAGAGGGACAGCCTGGCCCAAAGCAAGAGAGCTGGTGCTGCTGGAGGGTCTGAGTGGGAAGGTGATTCCCAAGGGGGAGTGCGACGGACATCCTCTGCTGGGAAGGGTCACTTAGGGTCACAGGATAATTCGGGTCAGGAGGGAGCACTGGTGGGTGGTTGGTAATGCTCTGGCTCCCCCTTTTTGATGCTGGCCCTATCTTTACCCTTTCCTGCTTTTCTAGGTCATCACTTCCAAGTCTTATATTTTCCATGTATTTACACTGTTTTATCATCTTGGATTTCCAATTCTCCCTGTATATTTCCTGTATTTCTAGCAGATATCAACAAGAACCACGTGGAAATCAAAAGCAGGTCAGTGGGACAAATTAATTCTCTCCGCCCTCTGTGCTATGACTTTATGACAAGTGGCTAATCATCTTTGATTCCTCTGGTACTCCTGGTAATGACATTAGCCACGATCAACTCATTTAGCTCATCTATGGGTTTAATATCTAATTCAGCAGCACATGAGAAGTGAACAGGCAGCGATGTTCAGAGAGCAGTAACCTCTTTCTCATGCGCTTGCACTTTTTAAAAGCAGTTCACAATGACCTTTTGAAATTAATTTTTCAGTTGTGAGAATCCGTTAGACCTCGGTCATCAGGTTTTGGCCTCGGGGTCCCTGCTGGTGAGTAATAGCAATTCCTGCTTTCCAGTAAAGAGCAGGGAAAAGCAACCTTTCTCGCTGCCCTAGAAATGTCTGGCTGGGTTTGGGCAACCTCTTCCCCCTTGCTCATCATGGGTGGAACAGGTTGCAACCTGTTATCTGCCCATCACTACCAGGTACCTAACCTCACACTGACTGTAAAAATCTCAATTTCTCCTTGTGTTGGTCCACAAACAACATCTTCCCTGAGGAGGCCGTGTCCTGTGGAGGGGTAGTGCCGTGCTCATCTTCACTCAGTCAGAGAAGGCACGTGGTGGGGCTGAGATCTGCAGTCTGCACCAGGCATCCCGTGACGGAGGATAACACTAAGCCTGTTTCAGCTCCAAATGGCTCCATTGTATCTGGTTTATATAAAGAGCTATAAATACTCATCCCTGCTCTCCTGCTTGCTTGCATGCTGGTTTCCTTGTTTGCATTTTTAATTGTTGTGGCAGCTGTGGCATTTTAAATTCAATGGTGACGGGAACGTGCTGGGAGGGTGTCTGACACAAGTCCCTTCAAGCCAGGGAGACAGCTCCCAGCGTGGTCAGGCTGTGGCCACTGCCCTTGGGCGTCAAGAGGAAAAGGGTTTGGAAAGACAGAGGGAACAGACCTCTGATATGGCATCTTTTCTTCCATTTGGGCATAAAGACCAGTCTGAGGCCTCTTCACTAGCTTGCTTCAGACCCAGGAGCCTTTCATGCTGGTCTTTGAAGGACTTTGCTTTGCCAGGCAGATTCGTTCAGTAGCAGGAGCACTCTGCCTCTGGTACTGAGAACTTGACCTCTATGTGGTTTTGTTTTGGAGTTGGGGAATGCTGAAGAAGGCCAAATTCTGCAGAGGAGTTGTGTTTGTAACAGGTACTGATGAGAGTGAGCACCACATTGCTCAGAGCAATTCGTGGATACCAGGGCGTGGAGGCAGTGGGCAGAAGTTGGATTCAGGGTGGATTTGCAGCTGAGCTGAAGGGGAGAGAGGTTCAGGCCTTCAGACACTGTGCTGTTGCAAACACCCACACGTATGCCCCTGCTTTTCTTTCTCTGCAGCCCTACACAGAGGACAATTGATACCAGCCAGGACAGTTGAGGTCAGTTGTGGAAAAGATGGAAATGAAGTTATTCATATGACAGAAGCTGAAGCTTTTGAGGCCACTCTGAGCTGCATTTCTCATTAAAAAAAGCCATCTAGAGCCATGCCTGGGCATTGAGCTGCAGCATCCAAAGGAGGAGTGAACAGCACCGTGTACATAAAGCATTTCCTCCCTGGACGCTGCTGGCTGAACATTGTCCAACCGCTGCAAACAGGTTGTCCTTGCAAGGGCCCCCGTCCCTCTGCTGCAGAGATACCTGAGCCAGAAGGAAGCTACTGCAGCAACTTGGAGCTCTTGGTGGGCCAGGAGACAAAGTAAATCAGTCCCCACTGCCCCCTTCCCCACCACTGGCATGCTGTCCTGGTTCCAGCTAGGACAGAGTTAATTCTCTGAGCTGGGAGAGCTGGAGCTGGAGCTGGTGGCCCCTGTGGCTGGGGACACAGCTGGGATAGGTCACTGATCAGCCAACAGCTGGGATCGTTTACCCAGATTGGCCCCAGGGCCATCCCACCCCACGGGACACCACGCTCAGTGTATAAAGTGGGGATGGGGCTAAGGGGAGGTTGCTGCTGCTGGGGAGGGAGCTGGGCATCAGGATCTTCAGTGAGCAACGGTACTGTAAATTACTTGCTTAAATATTTTCTGTTATTGTTTGGTTTTTGTTTGTTTGTTTTGCATCTATGTTTTCTTTTCCTCTGTTGTTGTCTTAAACTTTTTTTTATCTCAGCTCAGGAGTTTTCCTTTTTTTTTCCTTTACCGATTCTCCTCCCTGTCCCACTGGAGGGTGGGGGGAGTGAATGAGAAACTGCATAGCTTGGTCCCCAATGGGGCTAAACAATAACATGTGCTCTGCTCAACAATGCTCAGGCAGATTACATGGGTGAGGAGAACAGCCAACGGGAAGATGAATTTATCCCATAATCTGGGGCTTGTTGTGATCTTGTGAGTCAGAGATGCAGCCTTGGGAAGTGGTGTCTGCTCTTGGGAATCTCAGGCAGAGAGTTTGAGAGTTGGAACTGATCAGATGTTCCTATGAACATGAAGAAAACTTCTATTAAAAAAACCTGCAGTTTAAGCAAAAGCTGAAAATCCCCAGTATTTTCCCTGTGAGGAGCTGCTTCAGGAGTCCTTGGGAGGTTTCACTGGAAATCAGGTGCTGCTCTTTTCTGGACCCACATTTCTGGGTGTCTCCAGTGATGAGCTGTGATCTGCTCTTCTGGGGATGGAGAAGCCGTGTGCAGTGGCAGTTGTGTGACTGTAAGGACTTTGGGAAGAGGAGGCTGAAAGGCAGTGCAGTTCACAGAAAACACCATGCCTGTGCTCCAGCTTCTGAGAGGCACTGCTGTGGCCTTGCAGACTCCAGATATCCCAGTGTTCAGACTGGGTTTTTCCTTCTTTCTGCATAACTGAATTGTCCTTGTTTTTATGGACTCGGGCTGTTCTTTGAAGAACAGGACATAAGGAAGGTACCTTCCAACAAAATCACAATTGTGCAGAAGGAAAGCTTCAGGAGAAATGTCCTGCTCTTCAGAGATGTGTGGGCTGGGGCATGGAGCTGGGAGGGGTCTCTATATCCTAGTTTCCCTGGCAGTTGTTCCCTGTCTTCTGGCTAATCTTGCTTTGGATACTCACAAAGAGCGGATGCCATCCAGACAGTTGAGTATAGAGGAGGGAATGAAGGGCTCTGGGGCATTCCATCTTCAGCCATCCCCCTCAAGACTTTGTACTTCTGCAGTCTTTGACTTAAGCCTCTTGGCCAGAGTATTGGGTCAGAGCCTGGGTAGCCTGCAATCTCCAGCTTGGGGACATCCCTTTTGGGAAGAGATGTCTACTTTTAAGCTTGGTAGAAGAGCCCTGAAGGTCAGACATCTTTTTGGAAAGGCTTGTCACAGACCAGGTGGGAGTTAAGGGAGGAAGTCTAGGAGATTGGTGCTACCTGAGAGGAATGAGTGGGCAACAAGGGCCATGCAGGTACCCTAGGAGATATGATCTCTAGTAGGAGAGACAGAGAGAGACTTTCTTAAGGTTAATCTACCTGTATTTCCTTTATGCCCATGTCTCTGATCTGGGCAAAGTTCAAGAGTGAACTGGACATCCTGGGCCAAGCTACTCCTGTGCAGCTCCCTGGCTCAGCAAGCATGGGCAGGAGCCATCTCCAAGGAGAAGGGGCTGCCATGGGGATCGGCAGTGAGAGGCCCATGTGCCTGTGTAAAATCACAGCAGTGATAAGAATTTGTTTAAGAATGGTGTTAATAGCAATATCTTTCATAATTAAGACATCAATTAAACCCTTGAAAATTAGGTGGAAATATCAAATAGCACATTAACTGGAAATTTTCCAACCAGTGTAATCCTATGGCCTTATGATGGGTGGGTTAATTATCCCTCATTAAGCAGAGCTGAAATCAATCTCAATATTTCTCTATTTATTTCAGTTTGTCAAAGGCAGTGAGAGTTTCTTGTTTTCCCAAATTTTCTGCCTACTGTACCCAAGGTGTGGTGGAAAGGCTCCCAGACACAAACCCCGCACTGTGCCCACTGTCCCACTCTCTCCTCCCTCAGCCAGAGCTGCATTAGGAGCTCTGCATCCCTTCCCTGAGGGACAAGAGAGAGGGCTCAATGTCCCCTCACACTCATGAGATGACCAGGCCTGGAGAAATGGAGCAAGTAGCCCAATTCCTATGTGTCTGTAAGTTACCCACAGACAGGACTGAGGTCTGCAACCACATCTCTCTTGTAGCCCCTGGCTTCTGCCCTACACAGCAGTCCCTGTAAATCACACCCCTGCTGGGGCATGGGCTGGGAGGGACCCTGGGAGTCACCGAATCTGTCCCTTTCTTTGAAGTGACCACCCCAAGTGATACCTTGTTTGAATAGCATGTGAGAGAATGGTAGCAGCCCTGGGCAGGAGCTGGAGGCTTGCGGTCCCATCTTCAGCCTGACAGCCTCTCTGCCAGCAGAGCAGGGAGTCTCCGTTCATCAGCACTCCGCTTCTAGTAATTACATTATTTATTGCAATATGAAAACAGAATAATAATGATAATCACAAGAAAGGAATTTGCCTGGCCAGAATGAGGCTGTTAATTTTGCTGCGTCGGGTTTGACAGGATCACTTTCTCCGGCATTTTTCTTGGAATGGTAAGCTCGCTCATTAAAAGCTGCCTGTGCTGCCCCTGCTAAGCCATTGTCTCAAGGTCACCACCAAGCATTGCTCTGTGGGGAGTGTCGTAATGCAGGGCCTGAGGTCAGAGGATGAATAAACACACCTTTCCCTTATTACAAATCTCCTTTATCCCCTGTGCTCTGAATGCAGATGCCTGCCTTTGGCTCCAATTTGCAATTTGTATGCCAGTGTTTTCCCTGCTGGAAGAATCAATACACCTGGGCGAGACTTAAAATCAGTGGGATCCAGCACTGGCCAAAGGGGAGGACTGGGATTTATTTGGAAGGTGAACTCACAAGATTTTACCTGCAAATTAAAATCATGTGGAAGAGCTCAGCGGGTGGGGGGGTGGCACACAGCCCCGAAGTGCTCTCTGGGCCGTGGGGACCTGCCATCAGGTCCAGTGGAGTCCTGGCTTCCATCTCATCTGTACCCCATCCATCCTTGCCATTTGTCTTGTAGATCTCCAAAACAAATTTTCCCAGGGCTCAGACCCTCCTTGATTAGCCTGAGGTTGCAGCAGCTTCACTCTATGTCTTTATGAGTTACTGAGTTAGGAAAAAAAGCAGCATCTGTATCCGGAAGGGGGGAACATAAAGCTTTCTATGTCCTTTCAGGCAGCAGTCCAGTGCCCTGTAGCTGTGGCTTCCACCTGAGACAGTTTTCAAGCTCTAATGAAATCCTCCTCTCCCTCTGAGCAGAAGGCATTAAAAACAAACAAGCAAATCTTAAAAAAATGTGAAGGTGGCTTGGTTATTTTTAGGCATTTCCAATGCTGTCACCTCTGGTGATTTTAATTGCAAGTTCTAAGATGCTGGGAGTTTCTTTCAGTCCTGGGATCAAGCTTTGTTTTATTTTTGAGAAGTGGGGGTGGAAAATGTAATCTATGAATGCTCTGAAACCAGAACAGCTGCCTGGAGAGGGCTAAAGAGGAGTTTCTTCCCATATGTAGTTTTGGAAAACGTAGAATCATCAGATGTCTGCAGTTCCCAAACATCCATCTTTTAAGAGTAAAATTTTCAGCCAATTATTTAAATTAAGTTAAATACTTTTTTTAATTACAATCTTACAGTATTGAGTTTTCTGACCTGAACAAAATGCTTGGAGGGCAGCAGGGATTGGAAAGGACCATAATGTGCCTTGGACCCATCACCACTGAGCTAAATTGCTGGAGTCTAACTGGGAAAGCTGCAAAACCTGTCATTGGAAAGCTAATTCCTTTTTAGCCTGGGTTCAGGAAAAGACTCTCTTCTCCCATGAAAGCCAGTTGCATTTCACCCTGCACAACCAACCTCAAAGTAAGGGTCTCCTGCAGTTAATTTATGATGCGGCATCAGTGGTGATGGGTCCAAGGCATCCCCTGGCTAAAACATTAGGATGGTAGTACAATACCCAGGTAAGATCCCCTTCCTCCATGCACAGAGATTTATTTTTTTTTTCTTTTTTTTACTTCTTTAATACATGGGGCAGCTTCAGCTCTCTCAAACTTAGTCCATGAGTGGGACTAGGTTTAGTCTTAACTCTGCAGCATTTTCAGAGGACCCAGCAGATCTTGCATTTAGTCATCACCTGTAAAGTGGTGGGTAGCTGTAGTGGGGAGATTTTGCTTCACACCACAGGGTCTGTGACGAACATGACAGGGCTGGCTCAGGACATAATTAGTCTTAATCTACCACCTTCACCTCTGTATTAGACTTTTAACCAGGCCACAGCCCATGCTGTAACTGTGACTAGGTTGCTCCTATGGCATGCAAGTCTTGTGTCAGGCTTGAAGCACACCTGAGATTCCTTGCTCCTGATCTCCCAGCCTCCAGTCTTGAAGAGGAACAAGGTCCAGCATGCTGTTCCTAGCTCTGCTGGATGATTTAGCAAAGTAGAATCATTTTCCCAAATCTGCCATGTGACTGTTCAAGGTGGAGGGGTCTTCATGGGGGTGGGCCCTGTAGCAAAGCCTCATGTCTCCACAGGGTTTATGAGGCACAGCAAATTGTGCTCACCTTCCCAACAGTGCTTGCAGAGAGAGTTTAACAAAACCAAAATAACTTTAGCTCAACTGCCATTTGGGGGCAGTTAATGAATCATACTTCAGCCCAAATGAATTTTATGTTCCTGCATGGTAAACAAAAGCACACGTTATCCTTGTGGTGATGAGTCCTAGGCAGACCACAACAAAATTGATTTTTCTTGAACCAAGCTTTGCTTGCACTAAGGAAAGTGATGGTACATAGATCTTGCTATTGGCAAAGCAGGAGCCAATGTTACTCTTCTATTTGTGGTACCTCATTGGTATCACACAGCAAAGTCTGAAGCAGGTTGGAGGAACCTGGCAGAGTGTTTGACAAGATGGATGAGCACAGCAGGGTTACTGGATAAGGACCAATTTTATGGATGTTGCTGGCTCTCTAAGAAAACAATTTTCCCTCCTTTCTCCTGATTTGAGGCTTTGTGAGTCAGGTCACATTCTTACCCCAGCCTCCGTCTTTATCTCCATCTAGTTATCCATCCTGTGTGACGAGAAGTGGTAAGAAGGTATTGTCAGAATGTGGGCAATGACTTCAGTCTGAGCTACCCATCACATCGTTACTACAATGTCATCTTTATAGAGCTGGCTTCTTCATCTGGAATTCTTTCTTTGCTAATAGTGTAGGACCTGGGTGCAGAGAGAGCAGGGCAGAGCTGGGACCTTGGTTTACACATTCCTCTGAGCTCAGCAGAACGTATTAACAAATAACCCTGAGCCTCAGAGCGGTTGGAAGGGAGGGGTGATGTTTTTAATAAAGTGCACATCACCTGTTTCAGATGAAACAGAAAGGCTCCCCAGGGGTTTAATTGTATGCAAACTGCAGAAGAATGGCCATTCATTTTCTCCCAGCTCATAACATACAATTTTCCACTAATATGAAAGCTTTAATAAGACTACCCATAACCTTTATGTGTTCGGTAGCAGTCCAGGAAATTACAATTATCTTGTGCTTGCAACAGAATTGGTAATCCCATCAATAAGAAAAATGTCATCTCTTGAAAAGGTTCCCAGCCAAAAGCCATCATCACTCTGCAGTGTCATTTGTTGGGTTGTAGTAAATATGGAGCCATGATCACGTTGGGTAAGGGTTAGGACTTTGATGGGGGAGTTTAATGCTCTCCTAATGGGGCCCTGCCACACAGAGCCCTGTGCGATACACCTTTTGTACAGGTTGTGGCTCTTGTGGTGGTAGCATCTAGGCTTCCCGTGGGGATGCTGTTGGGCTGGGCAAGCTGCAGAGGTGGCCGCTGTTCACAGCATTGATAAGATACTGAGATTGTTGTCAGAACAAGTATTCTGACAGCACTGATGTTAAACTTGACATTTAATTAAAACCATTTTTTTCACCTTCTGCCTGGCTTTCTCAGGAAGACTGCAAAGCGGCAAGCTGTCCTCTTACTTTGTTTCACTAGGTGGAGATCTTTAGTTGTCCACTAGCACTGGGCTCTTGTTTTTCAGTTTGTGCCATCCAGATCTGCCGAGAAACCTGCCTGATGAATTTTCAGATGCTCCTCCAGATCTTTAATTTTCCTCTGGGATATACGGCTCTCTTTGCTGAGAACATATGGGCTGACAAGAAATAGGTCTTTTTGTGGTTCCGCTTTTAGAACATTTTGTGTCTGATTTTTATCATTTATTGATTGATGAGAATGAAAACACTTGAAAGATGCTTTGCCTACCAAACTAATGAAAAGTAAATGAGACCATAAACAATGAGCGTCAACAGCTCTCTACTACCAACATAATGCGGTGAAGAGATCCCAATCTCAGCAGCCCTGCCTGAAGACCTCTCCTAAATAAGCGTTCTAAGCACACCCTTACCAAAGTAGGACTAAAACTCAGCCCAGGCCCTCTTAAGCTGAGCTGTTGTAGAGTTTTACCACATCATCTTGAGCAGAAATTTTATTACTGAAGACGTAGTTTTCTCCAAGCAGCCCTCAGCAAGCAAAGTAGTACATGCTCATGTTCCTTTGGAGATGGGGAGCCAAGATTGACAGGGCTGGTGGGGTTAAGCATCACTTTGTTACAAATTTCTAGCACGTGATAACAAAGAAAAATCAGATCCTATGGGTAGAAGGTCAGTGCTTCTCCGCAATAATTCTCTACACTGTAGTCAGTAACTAATTAGGAGGCTAGCTGGACCCCTAATGTTGTCAGAAGATGAATATTTAATTGGCAAAATTTGGGATGCACATGACTAGGTGCCTTAAATTTGACAATAACATTGCTGGTAAAACAAAATAGTAAGGGATAAAAAGGTTAAAAGGATGGAGCAGCGACACAGGGTGGGCTTCTGGACTTCTGTTTAGGGATTCCTATGGAAATTTGGATGAAAAAAATGAAGATTCATTGAAAAGGAATGTTTTAAATTTTGACATAAGGCATTGCTGAAAAACTTCTAAATCTTCACTTGAGAACAGAGATGTTCAGTTGCAAACTGGCATTTTGTAAAAAATATTTTTGAAATATTTCAGTTCAAGGGCAAACCTGTTCAACTGATTACTGAAAGCTCTTCCACCTATTCTTTCAAGTAAAGACTGAAAAATGTCTTGCAGAGGGATATTTTTCAGATAAAAAATGCTTTTGAGTGGATCATTACAACCTGCTTTCACTTAGCAACTTGCATTGTGAGTTTCTGTTTCATCTCTTCATCCCTACCTGAAGTTTCTGCACAATGGTTGGCTGCATTTTTTACTTCTCAAGGCTGAAATATTGGTAGGTAAGAAAGAAACGAGAGCAGAGCTCTGAGCTGGGGGTAGTGGGGAGAGTGGCAGGTTCATCCTAGGGTTGTGATGGGATGCCACGGTAGGTCTTCAATTGGCCTGGCAGCTGGAGGAGATGAATTAGGATGCAGAAATGGTGCAAGACAGGAATGCAGAGAAAAGGAGGTGAAGCGAGGAAAGGTGGCAGAGCAGAGAGAAAATGAGATGAGGTGAATGGAAGAGAGTGGCAGGGAGCTGCATCAGGGCACAGCTCTGATCTGTGATGAGGCTGCCTGTTGGATCTCAAGATGGCAAAGCTTGCTTTGAATACTTCTCAGCATGGGAGAGAGTGTGTACTCTTCAAAGAAAACTATTTGCTTGGGAAGATATTTTTTTCTTTGCAGGGAATCACTGCAAGCTACAAAAAAAGTTTTTCTTTATTTTCTCCTTTTCCTCTTCCTTTGCCTTTGTAATTGCCTTTAGTCTTTGTCTTCTTTTACTGTTTTTTTTGTCCTCTTCCTTCCTTCCTTGCACATTCTCTCCTGGAATCAGCTGTGGTGGTTACATTGAAATACTCGGAGAAGGCAAATGCATCTATGCTCTTTGCGATCGTTTCTGTCAGAAAGACTGATGGACATGTGCAAATGAGGAAAGACTGAGAAATTACTTTGACTCTGTGCCACAGATTTTATGAGGAACTGAGCTGCAAAGACTCTGGCCTCTGGAAATACAGGGTGGACTATGGATGGGAGAGTGATGGACTTAGATATTTAATCAAAGCAATAAGAGGAAGATAAGGAAAAGTAATACCTTGTTATGGTGACAAAATGAATCAGAGCTCTCCATTTCCTTGTGCTGGATTTGATTCATGCAGCTAAACACAGGGAAGAGATTAAACTCACCAGAAATTGCACTTCCATCTACGCTTAATGTGTCAATTGCCATATGGCTTCTGGGGGGAGACTCAGCTCCTTCTGAAGGGTCGTTCCTCCATGCGTCTGTATCAAAGAAAACCTTTGTACGGCCCGATTTGCTCCCTGGAGGTGCCCATCTTTCTCCAGTGACTGCAGGGGGAGCCTTGACACCAAGATTAGGCTGGACAACTAACTTCCGGACTGGGTAAAAGAAATTACCTATTCTGATGGAAATATGTGATTACCCCCCAAAAGGGGGACTTGTAAGTCTAAGAGTACAGTCATTAGCCAACTGGCTGGTACTTAGCTACTCACAGTAGAGCTTCTACCAAGACAAAGTGGGTCAAGTCTTTTAGCTTGCTCTGAAAACTAGCTAACAGCTACCTCAGAACACCTTCAGTTAAGCTCAGTCTAAGTTTTCAAGCCTGAGGGGAGGGGGAAAATAGAAGAGCAACAGGCCACCCGGTATTCAGCTTCAAACAGCCCACAGCCAGAGAGCTGGTGTAAGAGGAACACTTGATGGGAGACACAGAGAGGGAGAGTGACCCACTTCCAGGGTTACTGATTCCTAAGCAATATCTATCACCTTGGTATCAGTTTCTTGTGCTGCTCCATGAAGATGACATTTCCTTGTTCCTCTAGCTTGGCTTCCTGCTGCTGGTAGGACCTGTGGAGACATTTCCTAATAGATGAGAGTCTGGACTGAAGCTCCAAGAAGGAACAAACCCAGCTTGTGTTTAAGATCCCAGCTGGTTTCCACCAACAGAGAGTTTATTAATCGTGGAGCCAAGAAATCTCAAAGAATCCCTTAACATCCTTATAGCCAAACTGGTGAGATACAGACTGGATTAAGATGGTAATTTGGGTAGAAAATTGTCTGGAAGGCTAGGCTCAAAGGATTGTAGCTTACGAAGTACAGCTGGTAGCTGGTTACTCACAGCATCCCTTGGGCTGATACTGAGGTCAGTACTGTTTACTGTCTTCACTAACGGCCTGGATCATGGGATGGAATGCGCTCTCAGCAAGCGTGGGGATGAAAGCAGGCTGGAGGAGAGCAGTCGACACCCCCGGAAGGGCAGCGCTGCTCTTCAGATGACTCCTGTGAACTTCAACAAAGGCAAATGCAAATGCCAGGTTCGGTGCCTGGGATGCCATAACCCCATGTAGCAGGGTAGGCAGGCAGCCAGTTGGCTAGAAAGCAGTTTAGCAGAAAAGGACTTGGAGATCCTGATGGGCAACATAGCACAAGTCAGGAGCATGCTATAGTAGAGATGATAACCAAAAACATATTGGGTTGTAGTAGCAAGGGTGTAGCAAAGAGGGTAATGGGAGTGAGTATTCCCCTCTATTGCTGACATGTGAGACCATGTGTGGAAGCTGTGTCCAGCTCCGGGCTCCCTGAAGAGAGACACTGACATACAGGTGCAAGCCCAGCAGAGGCAACCAAGATGATTAGAGGAATGGAGCATATGATGTATGGAGACAGGCTGCGAGAGTGGTGCTGCTTTAGTCTTGGGAAAGAGAAGGCTAAAGGGGGAAAGAGATGTTATTGCTGTCTTCCACTCTGGTGGGAAGATGTAGGGAAGAGAGTCCCTGACTCTTCTTGGAGGTGCACGGAGTTTGGCTAAAAGGCAACAGCAGATAGTTGCTGTGCAGGAAAAGTTGATTAGAAATTAGGAAAAATATCTTTAAGTCTGAAGGTGCTCAGACACTGGAACAGGAGCCCAGTATGTCTGTGGGATCTTTGTTCCTAAAGGTATTCAAAGCTCAGCTGTACCAGGCAATGAGCAATCTGCTCTAATTGAGAAATCTGCTCAATTTACATAATCTTATATTTTGATGATTCTCATCTTGCAAGTACCTAGCAGAAAGCAAATATGAGAAGGAACAAGAGAAGGGGTTTATGTCTGGATGCAAGAACAGGCTGTTTATCAGTCAGGCTGGGGTATCCTGTCCTTCAGAAGCTCCACAAATATGCCATTCAAAGTAGGTATGTTTAGTGAAATTTGCAGAAAAGAAGATGGACCTGGGACACTAAGGTGAGTCTTTGAATGACTTATTGTCATGGAATGGCAGGTGCAAAACGGGTGCCCTCTTCTGGGCAATATATTTTAACTGAAAATGTTTCTGGATGAAAACAGCTGTTAGTTATATGGAAGAATTAGATTCAATAAGAAATTGTACTTTTCTGGAAAGAAAATGCCTTCAGGAATCCCTGATGAAAACACTTGCTGCTCTCTGAACTCCTGATGATGCAGCAAATCCCAGTGTCTTGGAGTTGGGAGCATGCAGAGAATTGGATGTTCCCACCTCCAGGACATCAGTGAGGATCTCTGTGCAATGCTGGGATGTCAGCCAGAGCAGTTCCTTCAGAGTTACCACGAGGACCTTTGCATAGACCTGCCCTGTGCAGTACAGAAATGTCCTTAACCTGCTGCATCTTGCAGGTGTGGTACAAGCATCTCTCACTTCTCTGACACCATTTGAGAGATATCAGAGTGCAAGGGGCCCAGGAACTGTCCTGTGTAAGAGAAGATGAAAAGGCTTGGGATGAAGGGATGTTATTCTCTTCCCTCTGTCACCTCTCACTCTTGGGACCCATGTCTCACTGCTGCTTTGTGGCTGAGGAGAGCCACCTCACTGCTGCAGCACTGGGATGGAGTGCTGGCTGAGATGCATTTTCCTTTCCTCGTACTTTTCGATGGGGTGGCACAGCTGCTCTCCACTACTCTCTTCATCTCACAGAGATCCTATTGGAATGACAGTATCAGCTTCCCCTGGGGATAGAGTGTGGAGGATTGTGATTCTCATTGGTTGTCCAAATGCACCACCATCAACATCTGTCTTGGCTGGAACCCACTGCTATGAGGTTCAGTGAACGGCAAAGCCCAGTAACCTGTCAACTCTCTACAGACAACGCAAGCACCAGACAAGGAGGTGCCAAAGAGCTGGGTCCACTTCTCTAAATTGCCCACCACTGCCAGCAATCTGTGTCATTGAGGAATAACCTGACACCTTCAGATGCTGAGATTCCTGCCAGGATTAATCTTCTAGTTGGCAGAGAAGGCTAATGACAAAAGCTTTTGCCAGGAACAGTGGGGAGGGTTTCTAGGGTGATCAATCTACTGTTCAAGCCAGCATCACTGTCACAGGTGGTGAAGAAAACAGTTAAACTGCATATACAACAAGATAGGCTGGAGACTGAGATCCTAGCAACAAGACTGGGAAGGGACAGAGTAGGCTTGTGTGGCCACCAAGACTGCACCTTGCTTCATAACCCTGCAGCACCCTAAAACTGAGCCCAGGTTGGTGCAGGCTCCCTTGTGTGCTGGAGATTCAGCAGCTCCCATGGCCTGCAGCAGTTCATAATTATGCACAGGACTGAATCTGGAAGGACTTTTTTTCCATGGACAATCCCTCTGCTTCCTAGTGCTTTATAAAGAGACCACAGCTGCTGCCACAGACAGCCCAGTGTAGCTGGAGGTCTATGCATGCAAACAGCTCAACTAAGAGTTTTCTCAACTGGTGAGGAGCAGGTGAGGGATGGATATTGTGCAGGAGTGGAGAGATCAGGCTTCAGTCTGCAGCACTGGAATGCAGGGAGTCTGCACGCAGAGGTCTTCACAAGAGCTCCATGCTCAGGCTTCCTGTGATCTTACAGTGCAAATGCTGAGCACGCTGGGCTCCTTTTCCCCTTCTTCCTGCTGTCCAGTTAGATATTAGCTCCTGGCCAAGGATAAAAGAGGGCAGCTTCCTTGGCTAACCTCAGAGCCTAAGTTATCTGTACAGAATAACTTATCTGGGACGATTAAAACCTCCCTTGTGAGCACCAGGGGAAACTGAGACAGCTGTCTAGTATTTGACCTGGTCTCTTGTCTGCTCTCTCCCTGTCACCCATCATATGCATTTCCACCCATTGCTGCTGCTCCTCTCTCATTCATGAGAAAACCAGGGTCTTAAATAACTCCATACTAGGGGCACCATGACTAGTGTCAGCTCTTGGTGGACAACCAGATGAACATGAGTTGGCTGTCTTGCGTCTATGAAGGCCAACAGCCTACCAGGTTGTGTTAGCAAGAGCACAGCAAGTAGGTTGAGGGAGGTGATTATTCCCTTCTGTTTAGCACTTGTGCAATCGCATCTGAAGTGCTTTATCTAGTTTAGGGGCTGGAGAACATGATGGCTATGCTGAGACATAAGGACAGGCTGAGACAGCTGAATTTGTCTGATGTTAAGAAAATAAAGGCTGAAGGAGATGTTACTGCTGTTGTAAACTGCCCAAGGGAGGTTATAGCAAAGATGGAGCCCAACTCTTGGTGGAGGTGCACTGCAAAAGGACAAGAGACAGCAGGCACAACAAAGAGGAGTTTCACTAAATGTAAGGGAAAATAAAAATTTCAAAATTAGGGACACTTAGCCCTGAGGCAAGGGCACAGAGAAAGGTCTTTTCTCCATCCTTGGACACTTGAATCTTGACCGAATGAGGCTCTGAGCAATCTCCTCTGACTTGGACAGTATCCTTTCTCTGAGCAGGGGTTGGACCAGAGACCTCTGGAGACCCTGACATGAATTGTTCTATGAATCTGTAATTTTCAGACTGTCAGGGGAGAAGAATGGTGCTGGAGAACTGATCTCAGCAGAGGTGAGTTAACTCATCTGCTGACCAGAGAGGAATTGCTTTCTTGGTGTACTATCCCAGCTTTACACTTAATTTGCATCTTTGCTGCAGGAGATGGGAGAATAATGGATTCATTCATAGAGGAAATTCAATTAGGCAGCAGACTCAGCCTTGTACATATTTAAAGGGCTGGAGATGTGCTGTGAAGGGCATTGGTTGGCCAGCTGTGCAGAAAATCCCTTGTAAATCTTTACTACAACTTCATGAGGCAAGGAGCAACACAGCGCTGAAGATTTAGACTTGTTTTCCCTCAGGAAAGGCAGCAGAGCCTGTGGCCCACTCTGGGGCTGGGATGGAGAGAAAATGGAGTCCCAGCCTGGGCACTGGCTGAGCTGGGCCAGCCCAGGATCATGGCTTCTTCAAATGGCAATCACCATGGTGGCACCACCATGGGCAGCAGTGGTTGCTCAGTGTGTTCCTGTGGGGACGCACAACCCTTAGCACTAATCAGTCACAATTTCAATCTCATTCAGTAACTTTTAGAAAATATTTGTCAAGCTGCTGGGGTGACTTCACTCATGGGTAAGCATGGTTTAAAGGGTGGGAAGTTCTGCTGCATGGCAGAAAGCAGCTAACGAAGCATTACCTTGTGCTTCTGTTTAGGCAGCTGGGGTGCAGGTACATGAAGGCAATACCCTGGAACCCAAATGATCTGTCCGGTGCCTCTGCTTACCCTTCCCCTCTCCTCTGCTCATAGCAGTTTTCAGCCCTGCCGCACTTCTGATTTCAGAGGAGGCCTGTGCACCAGTCCCTGTGACTAATGCTGCATGCAGGGGTTTTGTTGTTATTGTTCATGATTCTCCCAAGGGAAGAACCTGCAAAGCAGTATTTGTGCTCATAGCTATGTCCACACTGATCCATATCTGTATAAAATGATAACACAAGCAGGCATCAGTGTCAGGTGAGACCAGTGATCCATCCCATCCCTATGAGGTCTCTGCAGGGAGTGTCTAGGGCATGAGGACAGGACCAGCATGTGGTCATACTGTCCTAGAGCAACTTCCCAACATCCTGAGCCAGAGTTCAGAGTTTGTTCCAGTCTGGACTTCGAGGACAGCTGCATTTCTTGCACAAATGAGATTTGCTGTCAGTGGAGAAGATCCCATCATGCTGAAAGAGCAGAGCTGTCTGCTTGAATCCTCATCCCAGTAATCTATGTGAGATTTAGAATTTGCTATGACAAAGTTCAAGTTAGCTGTCATGTTCCTTCCTAGAAATGCCATGGCGCATGAAGTCCTGCCTACGTTGCTCATCCAGATCCACCTGCAGAGCTGTCTGTCAAGAACTAACTTTTGAGAAGAATCCTTTGGGATAGAAGGTGCTGAAAATGTCATTATTGTGTATCTGGTTCTGAAATAAAAATCAGGTGCTCCAGTGTTTTGAAGAATAATGCCCAGGGTAAATCCTCCTCCAGTTGAAATCTAGGATGAACACACAATGTTGTCCTTAGCTGGAGAAGGGAATATCTAGGAAATGGACCTTGAAGAAATGAAATAAATAAATGCAGCAGTTTCTCCTGGTGTGCAGCTGCTGAAGCAGTGAAAGACAGAGAAATATGAAGGACAGGCTACTGTAACATATGAGCTCTGTCAACAAAAGAAATGTCATGTCAGCCTTGGATGAACACACTCAAATCAACAATGGACATTGGATTGACTCAGCTGGTGTCAGGATGTCCTATTAAGAGATGGATGACTTCAGAGGGAGAATTTCTCAATCCATTTATATGAAGGATTCGCTTCTGAATTCAAAAGGAGGTTTACAGCAGAATTGCTTTAAAATTTATAACTCAGCATCTGTATCTCTCTTGTTTCCCCAGTGAAGCAAGAGGTGGTAAGGTGAAATATACCCAGAGCATGTCTGGACCTCACACCATCGCTCAGACCCTCCACACTCAGCAGCCCTCCTGTTGCTGGGACCCATAATTCTTGTCTTTTCCTGTCCCTGGCACTTGCTCTAGTTGAGCTGATATGATCCAGGGCTAGATCATCATTTCTGTTAGGGGCTTGGGCTCCAGACAACTATGCCAGAGTCATAGGTTTTGAGAGCTGCAGGTACCTTTTGCCTAGGATGGCTTTCCTGTCCTGAAAGTTAAAGTCAGGAGAAAATCATTTATATTGTCTAAGTGGGGAAGGAGGATGGGGAGCGGCCACCTATCTCTGACCCTCTGGGTGTTCATATGTGTTATTTCTTCTTTTCCAAGCCCCTAGGCCATCGGACTTAGTTTTCTACTCTTCCACTTACAGCATCTTTCACCCAAACATGAAAGCCACCAAATGTGATCACAGCAGTGATAGCTGCCGCTAAGGTTTTCATCCGAAGTGGGTGAGACCTTGGTTCATGTCCTTGTTAGGGTCTAACCTTGAGATGTCCTAAGGTAGCAGCATTCTCCTGGCATCCCTTTCCATGGGATAATTAGTGCTTGCTGGGCCAGAGGGAAGGTCCTCCATGTGCTAGCTGAATGCAGTTGGAGAGTGATGGGGAGGCACACCTGGGCTTTTGACCTTGCCCAATGAATATACCAAATGCTTGTGAGTGGAACAGCTCCAAAAGGCCAGCCCACCCTCTTGTCCAACTAAGCTTCTTTTCTAGCAGGCAATCCTGGACCATTCATTTCCAGTCCCTTATTTACCAGCTGCGATCTCAGCACAACCTGGCCTGGTATCAGCAGGCCCTTGTCTTCTGGCCACATCCAGTTTTCCTGACTTTACTCATTTTGTGAGCAATCACATGGCATACACCGAGCTGGAAACTTTCATGGCCTTGGGAAAGTCAGGATGTGGGTCTTTTTCCAGCAGACCTGGGTGCATGCAGGAGAGCAGCTTCCTCACCAGCGATTCTCTGGAAATTCATGGCCGTGGCAGAAACAAGCAGCCACATAGATCTCTGGAGATACCTCTTATGGCTCCTTCCTATCTGAGGTGGTTACAGTTGGCTGGAAACTCAGAGCTTTATGTTTCATTTCCAGGAAAAAAAAAAATCATCCTGTTTTAAATGCTTGTACGGAAAACACTCATTTATCTTTCTCCTTGCTCCTTGGGCTCCCCTTGATCTCTCACCAGTATCTCATGTCAAGATCATAGGAAGAAGGAAGTTGTTCTTTTTACAACCTTGTAAGCCAAGCTGCTCTCTGAGCTGGGACTAGGCAGTTGTGTGACTAGATGTGCCCCAGGAAATAACTTGTGTGCTCATTCAGATCTTTTCATAATTTGGCATTTTTTAGTCTTGTTTTGCTGCTCAGAATGAAGGCAGCCCCTCCCAGGAGCCCCCAGATCTGAAAATGATCACATGCATGGTTCCTCATCCCACTGTTGCCTCATTGTAGGGTACGGGAGGCTTTGCAGGCAGCCTGAGCGCAAGCGACAACTTTCAGCACAGCAGATGTTGCCTCCTCTTAGGAAGGCATCTGGAGGCACAGCCGGCAGCCAGATCTTTAGCTTCCTCCCAACTGCCTGGGAGGCTGGCTGTGTTGTTGCTTCCTCTACGCTGTAACAAGATGTTAACAGCAACTCGGTTCTTCCCACAGCTCATTGCTGGTTCCTTCCGTTCATTGGCATGTGCACAGGTGACACACACGCATCCTCTCTTGTCTTGTGCTCACTGGTGGTAGATGCTGTCATGGTCTCAGCTTAAAGTCTCTCACTTGGTGGCTGGGCTGGGCTTTGGCTTGCCCAGGTCAGGGGACAGTTTTGGGGATGGGGAGAGCTGGCAGTTGTCCGTGACCACACAGAGACCTGTGAGTCAGAGCATCAGGCACTCCCAAAAAGCTTGCCTTTTGGCTGTTTTGTGGATGTAAGCCCCATGAGGAAGCAGAGGGGGTAGTCGGTGGGGTGCAAACCCATGTGTGCAGGGGATGGGGTCCCTGTGTCTCTGCTGCTCCCCAGTGCATCGACTTTGTTTGACGACTCCTCTCCTGCACCAGATATGTTCTTGGGGTCTGTTCCCACATGACAGTAAGAAACCAGAGCTGACCCACTCCAGATCAGAGGACAAGGCTTTATAACTGTACAGTCACTGCTTGTGTTGGTGGAGAAACATCCAGGGAGTGCCAGGAGATCCCGATGGAGAAGATGTGGTGTGGAGGCTGAGCCTCTCTGTCTGGCCTCTCTCATTTTTGCCTTTCTTCCCCAAGGGGTTGACTGTGGAGTGCAGGAAGGAAGCGTAGGCAGCAGCTACACAAATTAAAAAAAAAAAAAAATTAAAAACCCATAGAAATGCTGATGGCAATTAATGTGTGTTAGAAGTTATGAACTGAAGATAACTGTCAAGCTGAAGCACTTGGGAAAATCTGCGGCTGGCACAACAAAGGGAAAATAAAGTATAAATTTTGAAGTATATGAAGAAATAAATCTGTTCTGAATTTGAGAAGAAGTGGGGTGAATAGTACATGAGGATGATGAAGTGTTTTCTGGTACCTTGACAGCTAAGGATGATGTTAAACAGTATTTGTTACCAGTGAAAATATTTATATCAGCAAGCATTGCAACCCTGTGCTGAAGAGTCCTGAAAGAGCTGGTTCCCTCGGTCAGGAGAATGAATAGGCCTGGAAATGTTGGGGAGATGGCTAAAGGGCAGGAGAGTGCTAATGGTCTGCCAAAATGCAGGTGGGTGAATGCCTGTAGGCTTGAGAGATTGACCCCCATCACAGAAACATGGAGATGAGATTCTGTCAAGAAAGAGTGGGAATATATTTAATGCTAGTCAACAACCTTAGAGAAAGTAGGTCTCGTCTGACTAACCTGATCTCATTTTTGTTAATGATACACAAGTTTTATCGATAATGATATCTACAGAGCTGTGGTAAAGATATTTCATAACACTGAGATGGAAAACCAGCTCCCCTCAGGACGAATAAAGCTCAGGCCAAGGGAATGAGGGACCCAGTGCCTTCTGAAGAAGTTGAGGGAAGACACTCACCACAACGAGATATTTCTCATGGGGTTCCAAAGCAGACTGGATTTACTGGGTATTCCAAGGACTTTATTTTGAGTTATGTAGCAGGGACACAGCTGTAAGAGTTAAAAGCCTGGACAAGGAGACAGGTCTCTGCAGGTTCCCAGCTTGTCCACAAGATTTCTTGAAACAATGGGCAAATAACATCAATTTGCTATTCTTTAGTCTTGCTGGAAATATGTCTGAATAGGAAAGGGGAAGATTAATGTTCATGTATCCCTGTCCTGGGTCAGAATACAGTCTGCAGTCTGGAAAATGAAAATAGGATCATCTGTGTTCATTCCCGCTGGATGAAAGTGCACCCCAGTCCAAACTGCTAGCAGCAGTGACACTCAGTCCCACTTTTCCATGAACTAGAGCTGCTAGACATTAGTGGCATGCATGGTGGCTCTACCAGGAATTGTTTGGTTGTCCTGGAAATCAGGACACTGACCTTGTTTTGAGGGTCTGCAAAGAGTGGTGGTAGCCCAAGGCTGTTTCAACAGAGCTCAACCATCCGTGGTCTTCTTCCTTGACTGTTGTTCTGCACAGAGGACCTTCAACCTGTGTGAGATCTTGAATTTACGTGTCATGTACCCTATGCATCCTTTTTTTCCCTGTTCCTTCTGCTGAGGACACTGAAGATGGCACTTGTAGGTCTGCCTTGCTTCAGGAGCTGGGGTAGGACTGGCCCCCTTTAGGTAGGGGTATGCAGTAACTTTACACAAGTGTGTTTGCTACTTCCACTTTGACAATTTATTTGTCACTGTCTCAGAGCTGCAAAAGCTTCAGCTCAAGTGACCTTTAAACATAGATTATTTTCTTCTCTAATTTTTCGTGGCACTCACAAGAGCACACCATATCTCTGTATTTGCCATCAGTGCCTGTGTCACCTGGTAGGCTCATTCCAAACGTACGATGTTTTAGTAGATTTTAATTTCCAGTTTCAAGTAGATTTTAATTTCCAGTTTCAAGGGTGCTGTCCCATAATCTAGTAATGCCAAACTCAAAGGGACCTCTCAAAGGTCCTTTTTAAGATCGTGCTCCCTTTCCTTACCCAGCCATTAGACTTTATTACCCTGGGCTCGGTGCAGGAGGCTGCACACCGAATTTCTGCAGAACACGTACTGGCGTGACATCCCAGTGCTGCCTGTGGCCTGGCACTGCCACGTCTAGCATCTCTGTCCCACATACGCATCATGTATGCATCAAATTAGACATTTAACAATTACATTCCCTAATAATTCCCATTCTCTCTATTGGGAACAGCAACACCACTCTGATTTTGATTCACATACCCAAACAACCCAAGTTACCCATAAAGCTGATTCTTTCAGAGCTTATTTATCTACATAATATCACAGTTTGGAGTTAATTCTACCTTTTCCTTTTAACTGGTTTGTAGAAGTATCAAAAATTGCTTTGTGGTTCCTTTGTTGTATTTGTCTCCTTCCCAGGAATTCAACTTCTCCTTTATCATGATAATATTTTTTCCTTAGTTCTGCTTTCTCTTCATCTCCCTGTTTTCTTTCTTGTTTGTGAGGTTATGTCCTTAGCAGTGTAATTTTTGTCTGAGAGACCCAGGGCAGTATTCATCCAACAGATTTAGGTGTCTTCAATGCAAATATTTACTTCTGAGCTAGTCCAGATTCCCTTTATAGTTGACAGAAGCTCTAGGTATTTTAATGTATATTCATCTCATCCTTAGGTAGGCGTCTACGTTGGGGCAGATGAATCATGCTCCAGAAGTGTTTGTTCTCTCCCCTGGTTGTCAAGGGAGTTGAGGGTGACTAGCTCAGATGTTTTCGACAACGAGGTGACACGAATCCCACTCTGTGTATAGGAAACATTCTCAGCCCTGAGATGAGTATTCTGCTTCCCAAAACAATTATCAAATTATCCTCATAAAATTTGGTTTTACCTCTCGGTCATCTCATAGAATCCCAGAGTGGGAATGATCTTCCTGTCGTCTGATCTGACTTTTAGATTTCTTCAGTCTGCCTAGGCTTTCTCAATCATGGTTTTTGCACTTACAGATGCAATGGGAAGTCCTACATCCCTGGCCAGTGCTGAAATAAAAAATAAAGATTTAATGCCTGTTCAGCACGATGGTCTGATCACTGTATGCAGTTACAGCTTGAAAGGTTTCTGCATATAATTTTGATCTTTCTTTCATCCTTTGTGCTTTCTTTCTGCTTTGGTATTTTCGTTCCTTCAGGCTTTTGTAAAACGACTGTGTTTTTTTGCAGGTGTTATGCCTTTGTCCAAAAGCTGGCACTATGTTGTTCTTTAAAAAAAAAAAAATATGTACAATCCTTTGTTCAGCTTCTCACAGACTTCTCTAATTGTTTGTTGCTGTCCTGTCCTTGAAATATGCTCTTTTGATTTTCCTCAGCACACTCCCTGCATTTTGATAACTCCATCACCTGCAGCTTCATCATCTTTCCCTCCCAAAGTCCTTAAGATGAACTGGCACAGTCTTTCAACCAGTAAACTGCTGCAGTTTTGCTAAATTTAAGTAGGGTTGGATCCCCATTGTAATTGTCTCAAATGCAGAACTCCACGAAACTGGAACTCACTGCAGAGCCTGCTCTTTACAATCTTTCCAATCGCTCACAAGACACTTGCCTTTCATACTGCTTTCCTTCAACTGACATCATTGGGTTTTGTTCAGTTTTCAAGTATCTCCATTAATCTTCATGAAAATACAAACTCTTACTTGAATTTCTTCCAGTTATCTGCCACATTACCAGAGAGCATCAGCTGTGCTTCTACCCTTGGCTTCTCCACTGCGCTCTTCTCTCACCATCTTTTCCTCTATTGGGTTTCTTTTGTGTGCGCTCTTCGACATTGACCTCCTTCCTGTGCCACCCTGGGGTCCAAGGTGAAGGTTAACAAGTTGAGCCAAACAGAAGTAGGAATTTGTGAGGGAAAGAGAAATTCCTCATGAATTAAAAATGCTCAGATGAAACAGTATGTCTAGCATCCTAGGGAGCCAGTTGCCTCTGCACAGCAGAGATGAAGAAAATAATTTGCAGTGAGAAGGATTGGAGGTCATTGTCTTCAAGAATAATAATTATTCCCTGCCTGCCAAAGTCAGTAGTCTTTAAGGTATGTTAATAAATGCATCATCAGTCTTACACCTTATACTAATACCAAGAATGAAATATTTTCTTAATGTGTATTTATTTAAGCAATTATATAGCTTAACCTACGTTTACTAGGATCTTTAGTTTGTAAATTTTATTCATATTAAGCATCTTTAATTGATTATTTTTGTCAAGCTCACTTGAATACAAATCAAAATTCAGTCAAAATGCATTAAACTGGTATTGTTAAATGGACTTTAAATTAAACAAATACAGGGAAAATCTAACCAAACTTGGTCTGCATTTAAAATTGATTTATCAAATAATTGCTATATTGTTTACAGAGTTGTGTAATCAAAGAGTTTCTGGTTCTTCGAAACTTGAGAACTAGTAGAAGTCATCCTCAGGCATCTAACACTCTTCTGCAGAAAATCTTGCTTACTTTATTGATAAACATTGCCAGCTTTGCTTGCTTTGGGCAATATTATGAAAACTTGTTATAAACTGACTACAATTGTTAACCTGCAGACCGGGTGACACTGGGTCAAAAATCAAAATCTGGCCAGTATCATCTCACCTATAAAGAGGCGACAGCATCCTGACACAAAGCACCTGCTGAAGTGGAAAAGGCTCTGCCACACATCACAGTCCCTGCAAGAGTTGTATTTTAGAAAGTATCCTTGCTTGCAGGAGATGGGAGGAAATGAAGTGCTTGGTTCAGAATTACTGAGCTCTGTAAGCAGACTTTCCTTTGCACAAAAATCCCAATGCTCTCATCTAAACCTGCTCATGAAGGACTGCAGATTCTGTCTTAAGAGGATTTATTTCTCAGTAACACCTTGCACTCTCAATTTTTCACATTCTTTGGGAACTCAAAGGGAGCAAGTATTTTCAAGGAGACAATAAGCAATTCTATTGGATAATTTTGGTGCTTAATTAGATGATAATGTCTTTTCCTCAGTGTGGCAACCTATGTTCTTCCTCAAATGAGAAGCCTCTTCACAGAGATTAATTTGGGAATATTTTGTAATAAAGATGAATATTTGTGTAATAAAATCAGTGTATCTGTGTCCTGTGAGAGAGATACTTAATATATGAGTTTAGCAAGGTCACTTACTGCTGCAATTGCTTACTAAAATAAGGAGCCATCTATGGGTAAACATTAGTTATATTAATTGGGGAATTACTTAGTTATCTGACAGTGCTTAAGCAATTTTCTTGCCAAACTCAGAAAGACCAGAGAAGCCTCTGCAAAGATAATTAAGATGAGACAATGCCTTCTTTAACAACCATTTACAGTTTAGACTTTCTTTAATAATTAATTGTGCTTGGAAAGATTATTTTGAGAGCTGGTGGACTTTGCACATAACAGAACGGCTTAATTTACTGCAGAACATCAACTGTCTGTTAAGATCTGATAGAAGTGAAGGCAGAGCTCAGAAAACAGCGTGAACGTGGGGAAAAGCCTCATTTCAAAGACGTTCCAAGAATTTACCGCAGAAACTTCTTAGGAGAAAGCCCCAGAAATTGTGCTGAGGCAATGAAAATGGTGGCAGGAGGCATTTCTAACATCTGTCTTGGAGATGTGTCCTCGGTGAGCTTAGGAAGAAGGAGCATAAACCTCTCTGAAGCTGCCTGCGGCAAACTCCAGAGCATCGCTCAGCCGCCGGAATGGTGTCGCAGCCTCCCCAGCCCTGCAAGCCCAGGCTGCAGAGCCATGAGTCGGGTGGAGGCAGGATGGTGGCACGGGGCAACCTTCACCTCCTGAACTTTGCAGCTCCTGCTTCATGGCCAGGGGCCAGGAGTCACTGCAAAGGGATTTGTGCATTTTGCTTGTGGTGGTTTCAGTGGTCCCTGCACACCAAGACTTCCATGTTTCTATGGTCCTTTCACAAGCATTGAAATAATCTGTGCCTACCTACCAGAGCATCCTTTCCAAGCTGGAATGCTGTGCTCACCACATTCCTCTGTGCTCCTCGTAAACCAGTGACTGTACAGAGTGATCACAGAAATTCTGGTCAAATCTTCACATCTCTGGGGAGAGAGGGAAAGATTTCTGCTTCTCCAACACACAGAAGCACTGAGGCACAGAAGATGAAGGTCATCTTTCCAAACAGTGACTAAGAAAGGGACCAAAGCTAGGAGTCCTGTCTTCCCTTGGAGACAAGCCTCTGCTGGTGAAAGAAACAGGATCCAGATGTCCTGACTTTTGAAGGATGCACCATAAGCTGCATTTTGTACACCAAAGTTCACATCACAATGCATTTCATTCTCATTAATTCAGTCCAACAACCTTATGGTGATCACTTCATGAAATCACTAAAAATACAACCTGGGCCAAACCTTTGCTCGAAGGTCCTAGTGACTGGGCACAGAGGCTCTGCATCTTCCATGTCTATGCTGCAAAGCTCCTGGATGCTGGAAAGGCAGAGAACAGCCTGGCTTCCAAGGTAACATTTCCAAGCAATGCACAAGAAAGGGTGCTTTGGGGAGAAGCAGCCTTCTGGCCCTTGGAAAGCCATGGATGCTGCAGCTCTCATCTCCCATCTGGGGTGAATCCACCGTGAGTCCCTGCTGTGGGCAGGCAGAAGAGCATAATGGTGTAGGCACGTTCTCTAATAAGGAGGCAGTTTGTGGTGTCTGATAAGAACTCCTTTGCAACAGAACATAATCTACTGTAACACTTTATTATGCCTAATGCAATGGGAGAGTAAACAGGGCTGACGAGAATTAAAATCAATTGCATTCTCTTCTCAATAGCAATATCAGTTTGTCGGTAATTACTTGTTTGTTGTCTTCATTGTGAATCCGAACAATTCCAAGGTTGTTAATGCTCCGAGAGAGAAAATGAAATTACATATTCAATTTATTCTGCACAGAAACAAATTACCAAGAAGAAAAGAGGAGATTTATTTGCATTCCCGCGGTGGAGTTGGTGACATCCTCTCTGATGGAGCTGCCTCCCCGCCCGGTCCCCGGGGACTTGGCTGTTGTCTCCCAGCCGTGGTGGGCTCCTGGCTGGGCAGGGACAGTGGCTGGGAGCTCTGCTGGTGCCCAGCTTGCCGGAGCTGTCTGGGGCTGGGATCCCCCTCTTCTGCAAGGAGGAGAGGTTGTTTGGGGGTCCCAGCACAGTGCGGTGAAACCAGACTATCCTGGATATCATGGTGTGATATCCCAAGAGATACAGAGACCCAGATGTGCTTCATGATGTCCAGAGCAGCCGCTTTCTGTTACACTGGTATCGTGACTTCAGAAGCTCTCTCTGTCTTTCTGTGGGAGTAAACATGTGGGGATACAGGGATAAGGGACAGTCTTTATGCAATAAAGTATTTGAATTAGTTTAAGCTCTTTATTGCAGGAAATTGTTATCTTTATCCAGTTAATTTTGATGATGCTTAAATTTATCTTTCTGCAGATCTAACTTAAATATTAATGGTGCTTTGCATTTCTAGTGCCTCTCATCTGATGATCTTAAATGTAACTCTGGAAGAAAAAGTGGTTGGGGGGGTGGAGATTTCTTTTAACATCTTATAGATTGTTAAAATGCAACAAATCACTGAATGGACCTGCTTCCGCTCAAAAACACGGAGGCTGTGTTACATCCCCTGGGTGCCAAGGTCCAGCCTCAGTGAGCCTATCTTACGGTCTGATGAGCAATTCAGAACAGGACATCGCAGCTGAGGAGGGCACAGCGCTTTAATAGCACCTCCTGTAATTAAATATGGATGTTACTTGAGCTGAGATGTAATTGAGTGAGACATCCAGCAAAAAAGCGTCTGTTCCAGAGAGAAGGTCATTTGTTTGGTGGCTGGGAGCAGAGAGTTGGTCCATAATGAGACTTGGGACAGCTTTGAACCCGTTTGGCAGGAAAAGGCAGGGTGCAGAGCGGCAAGAGACAGTCAAGGAGGGGGACACATATTCCTCTGGGAGGGAGGAAAGGTCTTCATGTGCCATACAGCTGGAGGAAGGAGCCGGACATCAGCACACACCGGGCAGAGAGATGGGGAGAAGGTTCATTAGGGGCAGTGCTGAGGAATGAACTCATGAAACTGTCTGTGCATGGGATGGGAGGGAGGGGACGTGGCGCATTATTAAGAAAGATGTCATTTCCACGCTGGCAGAAAGGCTGTTCCTCTGGCCAAGGGACATGTGTATGTGTATATGCAGGGACAATGCCTTGTAGGCAGTGGGACTCGGAGATTTTGCATCTCCCCGGGTCCTGCAGCTGAGGTTCTACTGGGTCTTGGTTACAGTGACTAGGTGCCAACACCGAGCTGTTCTAGCCAAGCTACTCCCAGCAGAGAGAAAAGCTTGGCCTTACCCCTACACTGATGGCAGTTGTGTGCCCGATCACTGCTGAATCGCACCCTCAGCCCCTTTTGCAGTGGTCTGTCTCCTGGACCTGTACTGGTGCCCACTCTCTCAGGACCTCTGGGCAGGCACAGTTACTCTTTGCACCCTCTCAGGGTGCTTGTGGTGACTGGTAGTCCAGTGACTAGCAGGGAGCCATTGATGGCCTGAGCTTTGTGAAGTGTTTGCGTTTATTGAGGAGCAGCAAGCAGCACAACCCTGAGGTTCAAGTGGCTGTTGAAGCGAAGCAGCTGCAACGTGTTGGGTCTGCTCCAGAGCCAGAGAAAATGACAAAAAGGGAGCGTTTGCCAGGAAAGAATGCAGAACTAAGTGGGGAAAATGCATTTTAATGAAATGCAAATATGTTTCCCCGCATCTAGGAGAGAATTAAAAGCATAAATAAATAAATGAAAACTGGGAGCAAGAATTTGGCACCAGACTTGAAACTCCGCTTAAAGGGACAGTCCCAGCCAGCGCCTCCTAGGCTGTCCTCTGCCCATCTTCTTTGTTATATATATATAAAACAAACTACATATATATAAATATATATATATATAGTTTGTTATATCTGTTGCCAGCCCCACATTTCTGAGAACTCCTTCTATCCCGATTGAGCTTAGACGACTCTAGAGTACGACTTAAAAACCTGGCTCAAGTAAATCTTGCAGACTCAAGCAGGCAGAGGGAAAGCCAATGCATGTTCTCCCTCCCTGAGTTCACCCAGGAGTAGATCCTTCCAACACTGCTCGCTGCAGGTTTGACACGAGGTATGTCGTTAGCAGGGCTTTGTGCAGTTCCTCACCTCCACACCATTCCCAGAAGAGCTTGGCAGCCACCGCAGATGAACCCATTTATCCCCTTCTCTCTTTTATGTCTATTTAGCCTGGTCAGAAGATCGGCTCACTCACTGCCCCTGCCCCCATGCTGAGCCATACCTCATCCCACACAATGAGGGAGGCGAGATGCTCCTGTCCCCACCGCTTGCTCCCTGCTCCACCTGCCCAGCAGCCCGAGGCAGGGGGCAAGGCAGGGAGTGGTGGAGGGAGAAATCCTCTCCTGGCAGGGGCACGCAGCAAGCCAGAAGTGCTTGTTTCTCTGTGTAGCTCCTATGAAAATATTTTGCCTCTTCTGCCCTGATTCAGCATCCCTGCAAACCCCACGAGGAGCCTATCTGGAACTTTAGGCACAAATAACTTTGCAAGTGTTATTTTCCTGAGCACCATTATTCTCATTTAAGACTACCCTGTGAGCATAAAAATCTCTCATAATGATTTCCCCGTCAGCTGTTTCTTTTCGAGACCTTTTTCTCCCTCCTAGAAACGCACGGCACACTATGGAAATTATGTAAAGCTCCTGCTCTCTGTGGCTATGAATAGTGGTTTCTATTCTGTGTTGGTTTATATTTGGGTTTTATAATCACACTCATATTTTAAGTTTAACCAAGGCACAATTTCTCTAACAAGGGCAGCAAACAAAGGAAAGGAGTTTTAAGCTGAGCAAACGAGTGCGGTAGTGTATCTTTCACTTCCTTAATGCTTCCCTGCTTCAAATTATTCCCTGCGCGTTCCATTTAGACAACGTATACAAATGATTTGTAGGAGTTATTCACCCTCAAAACATAATAACACAGCAGGGCTGTGCTGCTCGCAGCTCCACTCCCGCTCGTTCCGGAGCAGCTACGCGCTTTTGTGTGGAACTCTTCCCCATTTGTTCTTTATTAAAAAGAAAATTAGCATGAAACCCAGCTCTCCGCTTAATAGTCTCCAAAGCTGCCGAGCAAATACTTTTGTTAAACTAATACACATCTCTGCTGTAATTCCGCTTTCCTAAATGGAAGAAGCGCATGGCGTAAATTTAAATGTTGACCGTGACCAGGGAGAAAACAAGGGAACCGTGCTGGGTGTTTGTGCGTCGGTGTGAAGCAAGACGCGGCTTTCCGAGCTAACGGGAGCAGGAGGGAAGTGAGGGCTGGGGCTAGGAAATATTCTCTTCCAGAGCGTGCTCTGTCTATTTAGGTTGTTAGGATTTTATGAAAGAAAAAAGGAAACTTCAAATAGTCTTTCTGCAAAGGCAAAAACTGGCCAGGGAGAGCCAGGCATCAGTCTTGGAGCTAAAGCTGCTCAGCTGCACCAAGTATGACAGATTATTTGGGCTTATTTGATACAGAAAATGGCTTGTGATAGGGTCTGCATGGCCTTGCATGCCCATGGGAGCTTCAAGTCTCAGGTTTGACGTAGCCACTGAGGGAACAGAAATGCTTGTGATTTTTTAAATCCTAAATAAATGTCTTCTACCCGCAGCTTGTAGGACAGAATGTAAGTGTCAACTTCAAAAAATTTACATATTTTTGCTGGGAGTTTCAGTTCTATAAGGAACTGGTTTGTGAAAGAACAACAATTTAATGAAAAACTACTTTCATCAAGTTATTTCTTTCTATTTTTGCCATAAGGAAATTCAAAATCTGAAAAAGAACTTTGTGTTTTCTTGGAACTAAAGAAGAAATCTGAAAAAGAACTCTGTGTTCTCTTGGCCAAAGTTTAAAGCCAAGTGTGATTTAGTTGTGCTTCTCCTGATTGTTTTGGTCAGAAAGCGACAAGATACCTTCTTCAATAAAAATGAAATTTTCAGCTGGAACCTGGGAGGACTCACTCATTTTAATGATACTTTTACAAGGATACATCTCTCAGGACCTAGTTCTGCATATTAATGCTGACAGAAGACAAAACACTTCAGATCATTTGACCTGTCTCTCCTGCTTTTTGCCCAGATTTTCTGCTGTGGGATGGTCAGATAAATCCCTTTAAAAGTCAGTGCCCAGACAGGTTGTCTGTCTCCCTCTTGCCTTGGCACAAAGTTGACAGTGGATCTCTGAAAACCCGTTCTGGAAGGTCTGATGAAGATATTCCTCATTTCTCTTCTCTGGTGTAAGGGCAACCCTTGCCCTGAGATGAGACCTTGGAGGTCAAGTGTTGTCCTGAACTCATCCACCTCTGCTGTCTCCTGGGCTGAGGGTATTGACCATGCCTCTGCCAAGTGCTGAGATCTGAAGATGTTACTGAATGTAGAGACTGCACCACCTGGATTCAGAACATGGGAGCTCATGGAGGGAGGGTAAGGGCCAAGGTGATTAACTAAGGTGGATTAACTACAAGAAGGAGCTCCTCCTCCTCATGCATGGCTCACACCCAGCTCAGCTTCTCCTTCTTCACTGGACACTTGTCCAGAGAGAGCCACACAGCACATTTTTTCAGGAGATATGCCATAACTCAGCAGATAAAACAAACCAGCAGTGCCTTAAAGGTTGTGTTAGAATCATAGAATCACAGAATGGTTTGGGTGGGAAGGGACCTTTAAAGCCCATCCAGCCCAACCCCCCTGCAAGGAGCAGGGACATCTCCAACCAGATCAGGTTGCTCATAGCCCTGTCCAACCTGGCCTCAGATGTTTCCAGGGATGGGTGTTAATTACATGAGTGTCACCATTCCCTATTAAAAGCACCTAATCAGGGGACAATGTTGAATATATGTTTTTAGATGCCTCATTATGGGGTTTGCAGAGAGCTGGGCACATTTAATTAACAAGTTTACTAGATAGGGAGAGCCAGCACGTCCTGCCAGTCCCAGGTCTGCCCGGGACAGTCAGCATGGGATGGCAGCAGCTGGAGTCCGGGCAGCCCCAAACTGTGCTGAGAAAACTTCTGTATTCCAGAGCATCTTCTGCAGCGCAGCTCAGCTACCGCAGATGTGGCAGGAGCACGGAGAGAGACAGATGGATATGGCAGAGGTGGGTGGTGTGTTGTTTCATTTCCCTTTTGGGCTGAATCCCTTCTACTTGGTTCTTTCTGTCTGAATATACATGGCACATCAGAAAAATCAGAAAAGGTCTCTGAGTTTCAGCTTCTTGTCCAGTATGTCCTGCAAAGCCTTTGAGGGCAGCCCATCCAACATCAGAGGGATGCAGACCTTTCTAATGCATATGAAGATCCCACCTGCCCTCATATTTGCTGCAGGTCTCAGGGGTACCCTCACCTGCACAGGTGTGACCTGCGATCCTGCTTCAGCTCTGACTGTTAACAGCAGCTCAGGCTGGACAAACTTTCAGGAGCCTGCCTGTTTCTCAGTATTTACTGACTCCAAACCACAAGGGAGAAAATGTTCCCTATATTCCTTCACAACAGCAGCGACGGCTGCTATCAGGGAGTGAAGAATGTGCTCACCGAACACATTTCCACTCATTATTTCTGTGCTTTTTGTACTGTAGCAGATGGATCTTCATTCAGGTGAATGCAAGTTTTAGGGTGAAGCTGCTTTCATTGTTAAAACAGCTCTTCCAGTAATCCCGGCTGTTTTATTGAGATTTACAGGAAAATGACTGAGAAATATAATGGCAAAATAAAGATGCCTTTAACCAGACAATAGGAATGGATTTCCTGCTCTTGAAAGGCCATGCACGGAGAGTAGGAAGAGGATCCTGAGTAGCTTTGGGTTTGGTTGAGTAACTGGATAGGGAGGGCAAATCGCAGCTGGACGGGTGTCCCTAGGATAAGGCCAAATTCCTCCCCAGGAAATCACATTTACTGGGCTTATTCTCAGGACAGAAAACCCCAGGCTGTCTGCTGAGGGTCCATGGCTAGTGGCCAGGAGGGACAGGCAGTTTGTGGAGAACTTCTTGGGAATTCAAATATGACTTGGACAATGTCCATAGGAGGTAGCAGGTAAGACTGACTGGGCAGAGGGAGGAAGAGCTGTTCCCCACCATGCATAGTGTTCCCCAAGTCACCTGGAAGCTTCTCTGAAGTGTTTTCATGTTTCCTGAGTGATGGTGGCTGGGCCAGGAGCGGCCTGAGACCCGGATGATGCAGGATATCTGAAGGCTGAGGGTCCAAGAGCAGCTTGGGCTTGGGGCTGACACTGCAGGACAGCCAGCTTTGGAGTTTCAAGCCTCAGCCCAGATGGGTGATCCAGGCCAGCTGGTGTGAAAACAACCCTTCCTTGGCACTTGACAGGGAAGAGGGTCATGCCTACTTCCCTGTTCATGCAAGGGAAGCCAATACGACAAGTCATAGAATCATATAGTTAAGGTTGGAAGGGACCTTTAAAGCCCATCCAGCCCAAGCCCCCTGCAAGGAGAAGGGACATCTCCAACCAGATGAGGTTGCTCAGAGCCCCGTCCAACCTGGCCTTGAACGTTTCCAGGGATGGGGCATTGGGGCAACCTGGGCCAGTGCTTCACCACTCTCATTGTAAAAATATTCTTCCTTATATCTAGTCTAAATCTACCCTCTTTTAGACATGAACTATTCTCCTTTCATTCTCCAGGAAGACTCACTAGTAAAGACACTGAACGGTCCCCTGCTCCAGGCATTGCGTTTTTAAAAGCCACCAAGTTGCACTCCCAGGATGGCAGAGCAGAGCTCTCCCTTTCAGCAAGTGGTGGGGTTGCTTGTTCCCTGGAGGAATGTGTTTTTGCAGCCGCTGTCACACTAATTGCCAAGCAGTCCAGCCGCGTGGCCTCCTGGTGTGTTCTCAATCCACTCGCTGAGCGGCCGTGGGTTTTGTTCCCATTCAGGAGCCTTTGGCAGCTCTGTTATTTTGCGCTCTGCATGTGCCACTCTCTATAAGCTGGAATTGCTCAGTGTTGAGATAGAGGCTGATAAATACTGTAATCACATGTGGCTGTCTGAGGAAAGAGATTTGGAACCACTCTTTTTTCCTTTTTTTTTTTTTTTTGTTTGTTTGTTTGTTTCTTTAAAAGTGTCACATCCTGCACTGGTTCAGCTCTCCCTTCCACAGCCTTATCCTCTCTCTGGAAACACCTAGTGAGGCAAAAAGGAGGCCAAATGAGGATGATTTGCAAGTCACATACAACTATGAGGACAGAGAACATGACAAAGTAGATGCCTTTCTGTAATAAACTGTGTCCTGGAGTCAGGAAATCCTCACCCTGAAGGACCTCCCTGAGGTTTGGAGACATGAGCCTCACAGACAGATTTCTCTCAAGGCACAGAGGTAAAAACTTGCAGACCATTAAAAACAATCACTTGAAATCACCTTATTAGACACATAACGCTCATTCTGATCTGAGATGCACATGCAGCCCAAGCGTGACATACCCCAGTGTTTACATTGGGAAGAGATTTTTGGTGGGGGAACACTTTGTGGTCAACAAGCTTGGTTTAAGGAGAATCCTTCCGAGGATCTTCTCACTGGTTTAGTAGATCTTTTTAAGCTAGTTGTTATTTTTATGCCTTTTAATCCCACTAAAGCTTCTCCATTGGAGGGATGAAGATTTCTGGGAGCAGGCAGAGTATATTCCTCTGACTGCAGAGAGAAAATGAGCTCCTTATCGAGCTCAGCATCTTCCTGCATCAGTAGGGAACCTCCCTGTTTTGTACCCATCCTTCAAACTCAGTTTTCACTCCTCTCTGGTGTTTAAATCTCCTTAGCACTTCCACACGGATGATGTCAAGTCACACATAAACACAATGGTTGCCCCCACGATTTAGTTGCCTCTTTAGGAACTGTTTTCTTCTTATTAATTGTCTGCACGATTTATTTGCTCATTTATCCCCAGCTCAGTAGGAAAGAAAAGTCTTTGAACAGGCTGCTGACTAAATACTTCTGGATCTTGTACCTTTGCCTGCTTTGTTTTGATCCCGTTGCACAAAAGGATCAAAAGGGAACAAGTTTAATCATGGAAAATGACAGCAGCAATGCTGAAAGTGCTGGGAATGTTACCACAGAGGCACAACCTCACTCGGGAAGCTGTAAACATCCCTTTCAACTCCTAAAATAATGAAGGTACCTGCCACCTCCTTGTCCTCTTTGATCTTTGCCAGCAGTTTCAACTCTGTGTGTGGCGCTGGTGGGGAGGGGGATGTAACTTGTCAGGAGAGTGAAATAGGGAGCAGCGTGGGAGATGGCGAAGAGCTGGCGTCCGGTTCCAGGCTCTGCCTCTCCTGACTGCTCTGGAGAGGGACCATCCCCGCAGAGCAGGGACGTCCCTAGCGAACAAGCCCCAGAACATTGGTCCTAAAGATTCACATTCACCACAGATGATAAAACATCCCAGGCAAAGACAAAGAGCGCTAAAGGCTATTGCCGTGTCCTACATCCCTGCATTGCCAGGGTTACCTGCGAGGCAGAAAGGACAGTGGAAAACGCTCATTCCTCCCTTGTTGGCAAAAGACCAAAAATGAAAATGGACCCACAGCACTTGCCAAGCTGCTCAGCCCGGTGGCTCAGGGCTGAAACGGAGCTGAGTTATTCACATCCCAAGGCGGGAGCAGGGGCAGCCTGGGCTGGGGTAACGCTGGTCGGGGGAGCAGGGTACCTCTGTCCCAGGACACATGGAGAGGGAAACATCAGCCCGTGAGGAAGGCGATGCTCAGAACATCTCCACGTTGCTCCCTGAAGCAAAATAGGCAAAGAACTAATTTTCACAAGCCCATAAACTACTTCTGGGTAAGAGCAGGGCAGGTCTGGCAGCAGTGGAAGGAGCTGGCAGTGGTGATGACGATTATTAACAACTGGCTGTTCATCTATGGGTGGAAAACTCTTTCTGCAGAACCCTGACAATAAAACACGGTGCTGACCTAAAGGAATGCTCCCCCCGGGGTGTTCAAACCTGGGCACCCAGGCAGGCTCTGCTCACCCTTCCTTGCAAACCTCAGCAGAACTCTGAGAGCAGGGAGGCTTTGGCACTGCAGACTCCTCTTGAGACAGACCACTTTTTTTTGTTAAAAGGGAACAATTCTCATCTCCACTGAGCAGGATTCAGCCCTCTGTGCCTCCAGGTGACACAGTTGTGAGCTCATTAGCAAAGCCCTGAGGTCTAGCTAATAAGTGCTGCTTGCTGTTCCGGCATGGGAAATCAGAGTGCCTTTCTAGGCAGATACCGTTATTAAATCAAACTGCGACCTTTGGGACACACAGGCTTCCCCTCTCAGCACACAGCAGAGGTGGGTGCCTGCTAATTGCTTCCCCCGCGGGTTCTCACACCGAGGGTTAGCATTTTTCCCTCCACTTAATGGTGGTTAGAGAGGAGCTGAGCTGCGAACTCCTGGGCTGCTGCTTTGCACCCTGCCCGGAGCACCGAGCGGGAAAACGCCTTTGCTTTCTCTCTTGGACGTTTCTGACAAAGCTAACAGCTGTGCTGCGCCTGCAGTAGTGTTGGTGATGGAATAACACTCAGCAGGGAGGGCATCTGGAGCTCCGTCTCAAGGAGTCCTCATCCTGGAGGAATCCCTCCCCGGGATCCACGGCACGATTCTTCTGTGAATGTGGCTGAGGGGCTCAACTGGTACTTGAGTGTGGCACATAGCAGATGGGTTTTGAAGGACTAGCGTGTAGGGAACAGAGCGGAGTGATTGGATGCTCTGGGAGCAGCCGCTCCAGCGAGCAGGACAGGAGGTGTGAGGGTTTCTGCAAGCCATGATGGTGCAGGACAGCCCCAGGGAGCATGGCACCGGGGAGGGAAACACTGACATGGCTCGTGACAGCTGTGAAAAAGCCCAGCATTACCAACAGCTTCAATTAACACCAATGTTTCACCCTTCTGTACACAGAAAATGTCTGTTTTAATCTTCTGGCTGCTTTGATTGAGAACGGTAACCCTTTAAACTGCATCTCTCTGCCAGCTCTGTCCTTCGGAGATTCGCTCCTGATGCATCGCAGCTGCTGGGTGAGAGGTTGTGTCGCTTCCCGTTCCTTCAGCCATTCCCCAATAAATGATATGAGACATGTCACGCGTGGCTGCCTTTCTCTAGTCATCCTCCAATCTAGCAATAAAAGCCAACCTTTGACTGCAGAGGACCTGGCATTATTTCTCACCTTGCTGCTGGCTTGAGTTTATCTTCGTGACTCAGTTTCCCAGTGGCAGATTAAGCCCACTGCCTATATTCGCAGGATTATATTGACCACAGAAAAGCGCTACATACAGGCAAAGGGTTGTCATTCCGACACAAGGATGAGGAGAAGTGGTCAAAAATGAATAATTGCTGGGGAAAACTGGTTCAGTGTGTTTCTCTTTAACAGTGTTCAAATGCTTCAAATTTTCTGTGGGAGGACTTTTTTTTTTAGAGGAGTTTTTTACATTTTTACTTTAAGTACCAAAAAATGCTTGGGTTTTTTCCCCCTTTTTGCAATTTTTCTTTCCACTGTTCTATTTTTCTGTAAAACTTTGCCAGCACTGGAAGACTGGCAGATTTGTGCAGTTTCAAAGCTTTATTGTCATTCTGCCACTACACAACAGTGAGGATTCGGAAAAGGAAAAAGGGGGAAAAAAAGGGAACCACTTTCTGCTGGCAGAGTAAACGAATGAGGAAAAGATATTAAAAATATAGCTTCAAAGAAACGTAGAATTAAAAATAAAACTAACAATCACACACATTTTTCAGAAGTTTTGCATTGAAAAATATGGCTAGCCAGCCTGAAGAAGTTGTTCTTTGGCAGATCACAGCCCTCTGCAGCTCACAAAAGCTCCTTTGCAGCTGGGTTCATTTGTGTTTTTGAAATAAGTAAAAATATTTACTTGAGAAAGCTTCTTGTCTTGATATCTTGGTTTGCAAATTCTGTCTGCATGTGACTGTCTGCAGGTGCAAACAGCATCCTCTAGAACAGCCCTGGCAAGAAATAGCTCCAACTACACTGAGCAACTTTCGATTTTGTTTTCTTTTTGTTTTCTTTTTTTGCCCTCCTATAATTATGTCTTTCTGGAACTTTTACTTTTGGGGCTGAAATCTCTTATTTAGAGGAAGAGAGTGCATTCAGGAAAGATGAACAACATTGTCTACAAAGCAGAAGCATGCTGGTTTAAGCCTTCAGGGTGACAGCCCTGGAGACAAAATCCCGCTGTTTGTCCCCACTGTGTTAAGGTGTGGGGGGGTCAGCCCTGGGCTGATCCTCCTGCCTTCGGCAGGCGATGCTGTCCCTTCATACCAGGATGCCTGCGTGTGTCTCAGGCTGTGCCAGTTTGCAGATGACTCATCTGAACCAGCAAAGCCTGAATTGTATGTGAGGATACATCACTCCTACCACAAGTGTTTTGCCTATGGAGCTTGTAGGCGTCACCAGTTCCCTTTGGCCATGGTTGACTGAGAAAACAGGAGCCCCACCACAGAGTCCCCACTGTAAAACCTCACAGTGCTGGCCAGGCTCTCAAGAGCAAGTTGAAGATGGTGGGACTGAAGGTGCTGGAGACATGGGAAGGGGGTCACACCACAGCATTGCTCCAGAATTTGTGCTGCCTCCTGAACGAAACACAGGCATGAGGTCCCCATCCCTTGCGTCCCACAAGAACCATGTGTACACCAGCCAGTGCATCCCATATTGAACACAGTGGTTAGTGTGCAGCATCGCACACAAGGGAAAACTTACATTAGTGAAACTCCTAACACTGATTTTTTAATGCTTGTCTTAGCCCTCCCATTTTCAACACTGCTGTTCTCCAGTCCTCATTAAAGGCACCATAATAATTTTAAGAGCATCTCATTCAGCCCCTGAGTGACCTTGAGACAGGAGTCTTCTGGAGGCACTCCCCACAAAGCTGATGGTGTTAAATCCAGTTCATACTATATCTCAAAAAATCTTGCGATACAAGTGTTAAACTCTAAATCAGATAAAAATAGCCCTCTGTAGGTTACAGAATGTATTGAAGATACCATAGCCAGCAGCCTTTCCTCTTTTTCTCCAGAAAATGCAAAGCGAATGAGCAGCCTTCCTGGTAGGACATGAATAAAACAAGGACTAAAACATGTCCCAGCCTTTCATTCAGTGTCACAAGCTGTCTCCTGGGGTGACCAGGGAGATGTCCATGTATCCATGGCAGGTGATCTCTCCTTGGCTCTTGTAGCATCGCTCCAGACTTCTCCCTGTGTCCTTGAGCTTTGTGCTGCAGAGACTGAGGCTTTCCCCTCCTCTCTGCTTTCATACACATCTCCTGCACTTCATCAAGTCACCTCTGCACTTCTGCACCTCCTAAACTGCTGTATCTCTCCACCCAGATGGCTGCTGAGTGCATTCTGCCTGCTTTGGCACCGTGGTGACCTGACAGTTGTTTCCAGCTTTGCGGGAGAGGGTCTCCATCCAGCTCCTTTACATTTTTAATTGCATCTAGTACAGGCAGCCAACAACCACTCCCGGGGAGCTATGTTTTTGATGAGCCCATGCTCACGGCACCTCCAAAACTCTGTGGCTCTCACTGCTGAACCTTGGCTGCTGCTCCTCGCAGGAGCAGATTTGTTTCTGGTCGCTTCAGCGGTGGATCAGCCTCTTCCAGCTTTTGCCTGCTCAGCACCTGGCTTGCATTGCCAACGCTTTATGAAACACAATCTTTCTAGGAGCTGCTGTCTTTAGCAGAGGCCACACCAGCTGCTTCGCCATTCTCCTCCTGATTTACCAGGAGTTTCATCTGGCAGCGTCTGTGGCTTTGCAGATATCTGCTGCTGTAGTTAATGCTAAGTCTCCACAATTACCTAAAACTCCATGAATGCCCCTCACAAAGTATTTACAGACACCAGAAACAGTCCTGGTTTCTGGTTTTTGGCAGAACCTCTGTTTCCATTAAGTACCTGGTGTGCGGATGGCACCATGTGGCAGGCGAGCATTTTACAAAGCACAGTTGTCTGTGTCTCGTGACTCGTTTTCAAGTCTACTTACAATCTCATCTTCCAAATGGATATGAGGAAAAACTGCCTTGTGACACCCTTCCCAGGAGTGGTCTCCATCATGCTAATGTTTATTAGTTGCTCCTCTTCCCACATACGCCAGCATACAGAAATATTCTCGTTACAGTATCTTTCCCTTCAAATCTATGGCTTTTCTTTGCTCACAAACTTTTTTCTCTTTCATTGATGCTCAGTAGGGGAGGCTCCAGGAGGGGATGGGGACCTGCGGGAGGGAGGGATGGAGCTGCAGACCTGCAGGCTGGGATGGAGGGATGCTGTTTGGCTGCACGGCACTCTCTGTTCCTGCTTCTCAGGAGATTTCTTCTGGCCCGTGAAGCAGAGAGCTGAGGGACCCATTTGCACTGCTCTCTCTGGACGGCCCTCGAAAGTGAGCCTGCCGTCCTTGATTCATGATCACAGCCAACCAGCACATTGCCTGGTACATACCACTGGTTTTTGGCAACTCTCCCTTCGTTAGATTTCCTCTAGCAACATTTAATTAACCTCCCTAACCTGCCTGTATTATATGGCTTCACCTCGATTCACGCAGTCCATCACATGCGCTCTCCTAGTGCCCGGTGACAGCAGGAGGATGATCCATAGCAGAGAGGTGAACGTCTGCGGCACTGGAGCAGCGAGTCACCTCCTCTGGGCTTCCCTGGCTCTCACAGGAGCCTCCTTACCTGGGAACAGCACAGACACCAGGGATGGGCTCTGGGAGGAACAGGATGGGCATCTTCCTGATGGCTGGGGAAAGCAAGATGAATTCCTCACGGCTTGCAATGCACCAAGGCTCCACTGAGTGCAAGTAAATCACAGAAGGGTTTGGGTGGGAAGGGACCTTTAAAGCCCATCCAGCCCAACCCCCCTGCAAGGAGCAGGGACATCTCCAACCAGATCAGGTTGCTCAGAGCCCCGGCCAACCTGTCCTTGAATGTTTCCAGGGATGGGGCATCCACCACCTCTCTGGACAACCTGGGCCCAGTACTCCACCACCCTCAGCGTAAAAAATGTCTTCCTTATCTATAGTCTAAATCTACCTCCCTCTATTTTGAAACCATTACCCCTCGTCCTGTCACAACAGGCCCTGCTGAAGAGTTTCTCCCCAGCTTTCCTGTAGCCCCCTTTAGGCACTGGAAGGCCGCTCTAAGGTCTCCCCAGAGCCTCCTCTTCTCCAGGCTGAACAGCCCCAGCTCTCTCAGCCTGGCCTCACAGGAGAGGTGCTCCAGCCCTCTGATCATCTCCGTGGCCTCCTCTGGACCGTCTCCAACAGCTCCACATCCTTCTGATGTTGGGAGCTCCAGAGCTGGACACAGTGCTGCAGGTGGGGTCTCACCAGAGCAGAGTAAATGCAGGTGGATGTTTATTCTCCAAAATACCTACAGCACTGATACTCCCAGTGCCCCTACAAGGACAGGAGAGCCCTGAATTTGTGTAGCTACTGCAGTTCATCCATCCCTGCCTGCCACATGGTGTGACGTGTGACATGTCCCAACAGGCTGTCAGACCCTTTCCCCTGCCTCCCCCAGCTCCTCCAGCATTCAGGGCTGGATGATTTACTCTTTTTATGCTTAGCTCAAGTCTGCTGCCACCACTCCCCAATAAAACAATAATGCAACACTTCATCTCTGAGCCTGCTGTCTCACCTTGAGTTGCTGCTTCTTCAGAGCCCCGTTTCATGTAAAGCATCCCCCTGTCCCCCGCAACCCCCGTGCAAATAGGCTGGAGGAAGAAATGAGAGCTGCAACTCTGAGACGAGAGTAACTGCCTGACTGTAGCAGGCCACGTTCCTTTTGCAATGGGTTCTCTCATATTTTATTTTAAATTAAAACAATGCTTAACCTTGATAAATTGTGATTTAGGCTTATGAGAAAATAGACTCAGGAATAAATAGCTTGCTCCAGTGTGAAATTGAATAAATCTGAGTTGAATCACAGAGTGTTACTTACAGAATAACAGTAAATGATGTGTGTGGTTTATTGTTAAACAAGAGCAGAGCGCTGGAAATGAGGTTAAAAGGAAAGCTGTCAAGGGTGCATTTTGCAGCTGTTTCCCAGGCAAAAAAGAAAACTGTGTTAGGGAGGAATTAGGAGCAGAGCATTTATCAATTATTGACTGGAAATAAGCCTTAGCAAGGCAAAACTGGCAGTACCAAGGAGATGGAGTCAAGGGGCAGGATCAGGTTAAAAAACAAAGAAAAGTCTGCAGAATCAGAGAAAGTGCAGCTTCTTGGGATATTTGCAAGACTTACAATTCATGGGACCTCTCTCCATCCTTTGTGGTGCTTCAGGTCCCCAGGAGGACCTAATTTTCTGAAACACTTAACACTGGGGAGTCACCAACACTGAGTGACAGGGACAGCAAGAACTTGTGGGAGCTGAGCAGGTCTGAGTACGGCCAGCCCCTTGGGAAGGGAAACCGGGACTGCTGGCACCGCAGCCCCTGAAATGCAGTCAGGCTGCCCAACCCTGCCCTCACACTGCTGCCTTTGTGCTCGGTGGGTACGAAAAAGAAAGTCTCCCCGCTCTCTCCTGCAGCCTGCATGCTGGCTCTTAGCAATGTCTGGTCAATAAATCAGCTCTGAAGTTTCTAGGCCATGTAGCACTTGGGATGTGAGTAGACTTAAAAGATCTTCTAGGAGTTTTCCAACAGTATTTTACAGGATTTCTTCCACCTGAGGAGCAGCTTAATGTCAGACGTGCCTGCCAGGGCTGGAGGGGAGGTCACTCAGATGTTCATTTCATACAGCAGTTACAGCAAAGTTTGGGTCACAGGGCACTGCCAGGTAACAGCTAACACAGATGGGACAGCAGTTGCCTGCAGGCAGTGCCAGCAAGGTGCTGCAGCCCACGTTAACAGCAGACCAGACAGCCATGGGTGTATCGCCTTGTCTTGGTTTCGGCAGGGATAGAGTTAATTTTCCTCTCAGGAGCTGAGGTGTTTTGGATTTGGGATGTGAAGAATGCTGATAAACCCACTGATGTTATGAGTTGTTGTTCACGAGACCGAGGACACTGTCCAGTTTTCCAGGTCTCACTAATGTGCAGGTGCAGGAAGCTGGGAGTGATACAGACAGAACAATTGACCAAAACTGGCCAGAGTGTTCCATGCCATAAACTTCATGCTCAGTACATAAGTGGGGGTTGCCTGAGGCAGGAGCATTGCTATCTTTATTTTGCTGGCTATCCCTCACTCCTCTGCTTGCTGCTCGGTTTCGTTTCTGTGATTGCTGCTCAGGACAGGCTGTATCAGTTATTGGGACAGGGGGTGGTGAGAAATTGTGCATTGTTCATTTTATATGTTTTAGTACCCCTATATTTTGTTACTATTGTCACTTTCCTTTGCTATTCTAATAAACTGTCTTCATCTCAACCCATGAGTTTTCTTTTCTTCCCAATTGTCTCCCCTATCCACCTGGGGAGGGTGAGTGAGCAACTGTGTGGTGACAAGGGCTAAACCACAATATTTCTCTAATAGAGTCCATGGATACAGCCAGAACTCCCATTGTGGGAGCCCGGTGCATCCCTGCATGGGGAGCACAGGCAAGGAGAGGTCTGCTTTGGAGACAACACCTCTGGGGAATCTGTCCCTCACCAGGTGAGTGACAGGGCAGGGGTATTGGAGACAGCACCATCAGCCACCATGGCAGCACAGTCCATTGCAGTCTCAATGCAGCTATTTGCACATGAAGTTTAAACTTGGAGCAGGGGCAGAAGTGCATGCTAAAGGTCCTGTGTCTCAGTACTGGAATCCTGTAACTCAGCTTTAATTCCTGGAAAAATAATCAAGGAGAGTAGTACCTGGAAAATATGTGGAGGTGAGTAATAGTCAGCCTTGATTGTCTAAAACAAATCACATCAGACCCATCTAATTTTCTTCTGTAAAAGAGTAACTGATCTTCCGGACAATGTAAAAGCAATAGATATTATCTGCTCTGATGCAGTGGCACTTTCAACTCCGTTGGTCATTAAATTCCTATAAACAAGCTGAAGAAATATGTGTGAGATGAATCTACCATATGGGGACACAGAACTGGGCAGCTAACCAGGATTAGAGAGCAGCTACCAATCAGTCTTTTTCACCTTGGGACAGTTTATTCAAAAGGCGTTCCCCAGACCTTGGGCTGTTCAACATCCCCATCCATGAGTTGGACTACAGAACAGAAGATGCTCTTGTGCGTTTGCAAAAGGCCTCAGATGGCAAAGGACAGAAAAGGACTTTAAACAACCTTGAAACTGAGGAAACAGCCAAAAGAAAGCTCTAGTCCAGAGTTCAGTAAAGATGATGTAAAACTCTTCTTTGATGTGGGATCCAACCGAGCATGGAAGAGATCACACATGGATGTGACATATCAGTGTCCCACCACCACAGAGGGTGCACACCGTCCTGGCTAGGTGCAGGACACTAGGACCCTCTACCAGGGAAAGGTCCAGCTGGGACACTACACCCAGTTTGGAGTGCGGCACAGCATGACAACTGGAGTAAGCCAGGAGACTCCAGAGGTAAACACTGAGGATAATCTGTAACCTAAAACCCCGGAGGGACCTGATGAATTAGGGTTGGGAAAGAGAAGGCAGTTCTATACTCAGATTTGGAAAATGCTGCTTTAAAGGTGGGCCATGTTCTGTGTTCTTGGCAGCTAAAATATGTTCATCTAATGGCATGATCATAACACCTGAAAAATTTCACGGGGAAGATCTGAATCCATTACTGAAGTCTTCAAGAAGAAGCTAGACAAGAGGTAGAGCTAATTTTATCTTGGGAAAGGGATGGTATGTGTGGCTAAGTTCTGTGGGATCCTTTGCAGCCTTGTAGGTCTGTTCCTTCATATAAAATGCCAAGATACTGGAACTGACCCAGCATCTGTCTCAGGGCTGGGTGAAGAGAGCTGGAGAGCAACCTAGGACACAACCTAGGCTATTGTTCATCTACTGAGTCAGTGAGCCCCGTTTAACTTTTTGTGGGTCCCCAGGGTTGTATCAAGTCCCCCAGCTGTATTCACTGGAAACCAAGAGAGCAAACATATCCTTCCAAATCAGGGCAAGCTCAGCTTGTTCTCCATACTAAGCTATTAAGAGAGCAAGCAACCCTACACCTCAGCATCTGCTGCTGCTGGCACCATTGCTCCTTGTCAACAACTGGGAGGAAAACATGGGAATACCTTTTGGCCATGGTGCCCTTTTGGCAGGCACTCCGCAAACACCAAGCTCCCTGGAGCCCTGTTCACTACAGTGGTATCCCCTCTACAGCAGTGAAGGGGGACAAATCCTTGAGTCCCTCAGGAGCTGCTGCCAGGGCAGGACGGCCCAACAGTGAGTTACCTGACCAATAGCCCCAGGGTCCCCAGAAGCTGCAGAGTGGAAAGATTACCCCCCTGCCACCCGATGGGCTCCTTTCAAAGGGCTGAGTCCCCACAAATGTGCCAGGGAAGTCTTACCAAGCACTCACATCTTCTCCGCTGCAGCTCTTAGAGGAGAAAATGATAAGGCTCACTGTATTTTCTACTCTTCTAATGACAATCCAGGCTGGACACCTGCTATGCAGAGTCATCTTCGAGCTATTTGCAATTACTTTGCCACGTTGGGCACTGACCCATAAAACTGATGGTATTTACTTGTCATGCAGTCAAAGCTTGGCCACACGCTGCTTCAAATGTGACTGAAAACATTATTTTCCTGTCCATCCCCCGTTGTGCCTCATGTGCCATTCATCCTGCGAGTGCTCACTGAGGTGTTGCCAATGGGTTTATCTAAAATTTGTGTAAGTCTGGCTTTCCTGTGCTTCCTAATCCCTCTACAACACCTGGGTGTGTTTCCTTCATGTCAGCTTTACTGTTTTGAGTGGCACCCCAGGTAACTCTGCCCTTTTACTCCTTGGTTATACATGCAACCACTTTGCCTGCTCACATCATTGCCTTTGGGTTAAAACTGCGCTGCAGGCAATGGTGTAAGCACAGAAGTTGTTTAAGGGGCTGTCCAGGTCGATTGCTCTGAAATATAGCTAGTAGCTATCTGCAGGGGAGGATAACCATTTTCATACCACATTCACTCTTGGCTATGAACAAGCCTCGTGCTGAATCTTCCCTGAAAATGGCTCTCCTGGGTTTTAGCAAAAACATAGCAAAAATATAGCCTGGGCAGGGAGAAATCATGTGGAAATTACTCCACAGGTACATTTATGCCTAGAAGGCAATTTTAGGTAGAGCTACCCACCTGGTCTGGGGAGTGCAGCAGGGCACATTTATGGCACCTTGGTGATTTTGTAACAAGGCTGGAAGCGATCAAGACAGAAAATGTTGTGCTCTTTCACCTCTTCATCTGACTCCGTCAAAGCTGTGCTTTCCCATGAGAGTATCATCTGGTTCTTCCCCTTCTTTAAGAGTGATGGTGACACCCACCTTCACGCAGTTGGAGCTCTGGTTCCTGGTTTCAACCCAGGGGGAAGACTTGTTGATACTCCTAGTGCTTGGATTAATGACACTTCACTAAAGTCAGCAAGACCAGGGCACTGACATGGTGGTAATACCTTCTCCAAAGGACTCCTGGTTGCTCTGCAGCTTCCATAGCTCTTGTCTGTAGCACATACAAAGCAAAGCATCAGGACCATGTGGTATTTTGTGTTGGCTGGGACACTCTCTCCATTGTTGCTGAGCTAACTCAAGCAGCAAGTGTGTTTGGAGTTAATTGCCTGCTGTTTGCAAACTAGCCGATAAGTGTTTAATTAGTTTCCTTAATTTAGACATGATCATCTAAATCTAAGGGGGAGCCATTGAAAAGCTGTCTACAGCTAGAGGCTCAGAGCAATTAATCCACTTTGGTATTTCCTTTCCCAATTTCTTTTAAACTGTATACATCATTGACTTTGTTGGGCTTTGAGGCTCAAAACACCCCTCTTCCAATTGATCTGCAGATCTCCTGTCCGTCCACAATGTCTATAGCAGCAGATACTAACCGTCCAAATTGACTGGCTGGAGTCTTCACTCAGTATTGCTCTTCAGTAAGGTGCAAAAAGAAGCAAAAAAATTTCTCATTGACTCTCTAACATTTAAGGTGACCTCCACTGAGCAACCAGCCCTTGAGAGGCTGCAGCTGGGTAGGCAAGATGCCAGTATGTTCAAGCATTTAACATCAGCAACATCAATGGGCTTTCTAATGGAGACTAGTTCAACTGAAGGGGTCACTTCTTCCATTTAAAATTTCAAAGATTATATTGAGTTTCTCTATTCTCAAAACCAACCTTACTTTGGAGTGAAGGTAGGATGTCTTCCAGGACACCTGCTTGTGCTCCGGGATCTTTTCCTGTCCCTCTGAGTTGTGGTCACATTCACATTTTAAGCTTCCAAAAAGTTAATTTCACACACGCTAAACAGGCATTTGCTAGAAAAAAAGTTCCTTAATGCTGCCTGCTCTGATTGTGCTCCAACTCCTACAAACCAACAGCTGGTTCTCCTGACTGACCCACAAAACCTCTAAGTCATTAAAAGACCTCTAATAGAGAAATGACCTAATACTGACACAACTCAATGGAAAGACTGATGCCAGTGTTTTCTGGAGAAGGTCCTAAGGCATTTATTATTTTAAAACATCCACACAATCTAGAAGCAGCAAAGTTTGAAGATTGGAGAGAATAATTATAAAACCAGTCTGCTTGTGAAGACAGCAGAGTCAGTGCTCAGCTATCAGCGCTGGGTAGAGCAAGCATGGGAGTAATCAGGACAACAAGCAGAGATAAAGCCAAAAGCTCCTTTAAGACCAAAGAGAAAGGATACAAAGTGTGCAGTTTCACAGCCAGAAAACCTAAGATCCTTGCATCCTGGCACAAGTGCCACTGCTCATGCCAGGGTCTCAGTGGCTTCCTGACACTTGCTAAACAGGACATGCCTTCTCAGAATGGAAAGCCAGCACCTGCACTGGGTATTTAATGAGGGTATGGTCATGAGGGACCTACATGATCAAACTGTCTGAACTCCTGTGCTGACAGAGCAAAGGACTGTCCTGCATGAGGGACAATGTGAGTGTCTCCTAGGTGTTGCTATCTCACACACTGACATGGTAACACAGCAAAGTCACACAGCATCTTCACTCAGGTGAACGTCAGAGGAAGTTTATCACTGTACTCCCTCTTGCAAGTGACAGAGGGCAAGAGTGGAACAGAAAAGTGAAACAAAACTTCAGGGAGCAAAAATGGTGCCGCTGGGCACCCTCCAGGGCTGTCACTGTGTCAAGGGCAGTGTGTGATTGACTCCACATCTTGCAACAGCAGCTGGACTAGGAGATCAGCAAACCACAGCTCAGCAAAACACAGCTTACATCTAGGACTCCAGATGGACCTCAGCCTCCTCAGAAACAAGTCAGTGACAGCGTCCCATTCCTCTGTAGCCTGTCCAGCTGCAGGTAGGACTCAGCCAGCTAAACACAGGCATCTAATGCCATTTGAGATGCCTTAGGATATCCTGCCTGTCTTCCAGCTGTCTTTTCAGAAAGACAGTCTCCTTATCATACTGTGTCATATCTGCCATCCTTGGGCAGATGTCTTACTCATTCCAGGATTCCTGAAATGAAACCAGACCTCTGTATTAAGCACCTTAATGACTCAGTCACAATACCAGAGAATCAGTTGCAACTCAAGTGAAGTGAATGTTTTCTTTGAAACCACCTGTTAATCACAAATGTTTATAATATATTTATTTGGCCCTTTTACACTGCACAGTTCCTTAGGGATTCTTATGACTTTTTTTTTTCCATTGAACATACTGTGAGTAAGTTAAAGGCAGCTGAGTGCTGTGAAGGGGAAGCCGAAATCAGCACACTTTCCTTTCTGTGGCTACCCTGACCTTGGAGATCTCATTTAACCTCTCTGTGCTTAGGGTTCTGACAAGGAGGATGGAGATAAAGAAATGCAAGACTTCCCTACTTCATGTGCTTGAACTGCTAGAAAGTTCTTGGAGGAAAGGGCTAGCTGTTGGAAATCTGCAAATCCAGTCAGCAAATGGTGGTGCCCACCGTAGCTCTGTGCAAGTTTTCATGCGTTAGTTGACCTCATTGGCAATGATGGCCAGAAGTGCCCCAGCTGCAGCTTTAGTGCTTGATCCCTTTTGTGCTCCATTTCCAGCATCAGTAGCTGACACACCTGGTGCTGACCAGAGACTTGCAGAAACTTTTCCTCCCTGAAAGATGCAAACATAGTCCAAATCTGTATGGAAAAGACAGTTAGAAACTCTATGAACTCTCATTTGGGAGCTAATTTACTTTCTGCTGATGTTGCAGCAAAACCTGCCTCCCACTGACATAGGCATCATTTCTCTTCTGTCAGGTTGTGGGTGACCTCTCATGTGTCTGAGAAACATAAATATTATATAAAACACTCCTCAGAGCCCACATTTTTTGAGACACAGCACTCTATAAATGAACAAAGTGTATGTGTGTACAGCTCACAGCAAGAAATCACACTCTGCACTGCAAGGTGACCCAGGGCAGCAGCTGAGACTGGGTCTTGGTGGTGCAGATAAAGTGGGAAATTCAAACAACAGGGAAACTGGAGAATAGAACAAAGTTTTCGCAAAAGTTCCAAATTTGAATAAGCAACTATATGGGTCTTCAAAGTACACAGGAAGGATGTGGACTGCCCGCAAGACATGCAGTGACATTATTTGCATTTCACTGTCTTCTAGGAAACATCATTTTACTAGTTAGCTCTTCTTAAGAGGAAAACTCACATGTTTAGTATTTGAAGAGTTGTGAAGTTTTCCTGGCTCACAAAAGAATGAGCTATTGTTGTCACATCCATCTAAGCTGCCACTGTTGTTGCTAAAAGATTTTATTTATGTGCCTCACCTTTGGTACGGGAGTAAATCCCAAGGCTAGAGCATTTTGGGTAGACACCTCTGAATCTGATCTCCGTACATTACCTTAGACACAGCCATAAGTAGCCCTGAACCACCTACAGAAACATGATGGGTTTTCTTCCTATGAAAGAATGGCAGCCCTCATCCAGATCATACCAGCCAAGAGGCTCAGGTGCCTAGCACCACCACATGCACAGGTACCCTCGGAGCACAGCAACATCACTCAAGCAGCTTGGCTGTGCGCAACCCTGTCGAACACGAGCCTCCCAGTCCAGGCTGAATGTGGGGTTATGTTACTGAAACAAGATCCTGCAACAATGACTTTCTACTTCAATGACCGTAAATATCCAGGGATTTATCCTTGTCTGGTAAGTAATATCCCTCCAAACTGACCTTGACAGATCACGCAGAGTCAGTGTAATAGAGCATCATAAACAGGGCAGTGTGCTCTGTGTAGAAATTGAGAGCTTCATTAAACGTGAGACAGTTGTTTAATTAAAGCAAGTCAGACACGCAATCCAGATGAGAGTGGTAATACAACTAGCCTCCCAACTTTGGCATCGACTCTGTGCATTTTGCTGAGGCCTCATCCAGGCTCCCAGACGTATTTTCAAAACAGGCTGGGTCACCTCCAGAGAAGTTGCCCCTACAGAGGAAAGCTAGACATCAGAAGAAGTCTACAGGTGAACATCTAAGCACAGATGCTCTGATCTGGAGGTGAATCGACTCCACATACTGATATTTCAAATGGCCATGAGGAGGTGGATTGAACCCCTTGATATGAGGTCCTAACCGATGTCTGCTGGCTTGTTTGTAACATCCCACTCTACTGTTGTGTTTGTAAGATTTGTGCTGATAACCCACTGCCTCTGCCTGCAGCTCCCTCCTCTTCCTCTGGCCTTCTATAGGACCGGAGAACTCAGCACACCCTTTGCAGCAAATCGTATTCAAGATGAGTTTAGCCCCTCGTTAGCCATTTGCAATGCTAATCCTGCAGGAATGTATGCGCTAATAATGGACAGTTAATGGGCTGTCTAAAGGTGCTTAGGTCCCTTTCAAGGATGAAGGCTGCAATAATAACAAAGGCTGAAGCAATTCACAAGGTATGGGGCAGCGGCATTTTGCCAAATGACACGCTTTCCTCACTGCCAAACTGGTACCAACATGGGCAAATGAATCTTTAAAAAAAACTTCGGGCTCTTACTGCTCAGTTACATAAAACTTGATCTGAAGACAGTGTGCCCTGCTTTGATTTCATTACTCTTCCTTCCTATTATCTTGCCTGGAGAATTTGTTGTTTGTTGACCTGTCAAGAAAAAGTGTAGATGAGGCCGTATTGAACTTCGTTCAATGTCTGCACAGCTTAACATTCAAGTTTTTGACACAGATACCACAAGGCACTTGCTTCCCCTGTATTATTTCACAATCCTATCAACTTCCCGAGTTAGTCAGTTTAGTATCTGGTGAAGCTCTCTAGTTCCTGTGTCTTAAGAATTAATCAATACACAAAACTCTTTTCAGTCCTCCAGTCCTGACCCTAGCAATCGGTTTGTCCTCCACCATTGTAAAGAACAAACACAAATGAACACGATGAATGACGGCATTTGGAAGAACATGTTCACACCATGCTCCTCACCATCTCCCACTCAAACATGGTTAAATCTAGGAGACCCTTTCCAAAGAATACTTCTCTCCAATGTTTGGTATGTTATCCCACTGATTTGATGATGAATTTCAAAAAAGGACAAAGGTGAAAATCTGTGTCCTGACAGCAATAAGACAAACATCATCTGTTTATTCAAATTAAGAAAAATATAGTACAAAAACCCAGCAATTATGAACACAACCCTCACCCTGCTGGGAAGTCAACTTTAAAATCTTCCTGACATGTCACCTTGGGACAAGGGGAGAGAAGCAGAAGCCAACTTGCACCAGGATATGTCAGACAGACATTTTGGTTAAGACTTCTGGATTTTCAGGGGTGTCAGCAAGCCCTGGGCTGGTTTTGTGGCTGATGCTGTGTGACTTGAGAATCACAGCTCGTTAAGGTGAATTAAAAGAGCAGCCACTGTTTCCATGTCACAATAGCTCATCGGTTTACCATGCCAGTAAGTCAGAGAGTAGTATAGGAGAGCCATGAAAAAATGAAGAGGCAAGAGTGCCTGTCTCCTCGTTGTAAACTTTAACTGCTCTTAGCTGTCACATGCCTGCTTAAGAAGTTATTAATCCCATTAAACAGCGAATAAAGACAATATCTGCCAAAGGATATGAGCCGCTAATAAACTGTAATAACTAGTTACTGTCACCCATTCATCTTCACTTAATTTAAAGTGTCTTGGATACTTAATTGTGTACAGCATCTCCCTCCTGCGCGGGCAGCCGCTGTGCCAGGCAGAGCTCGGGCCCGGTGTGGGGAGCAGGGACGTCCCGTGTGCCAGGAGTGCCTCCAGCGCTGACGCCTGGAGAGACTGTGCCAAATTAACAGCAAACACTTCTTTAAAGCCCTTGAAATTTCCTCCCTCTCAGTTCTGAGCAGCCATGGAAAATGAGATTTGGAAGTGTGAAGGAGGCGTGGAACAGCTTTGAGAGGCACACTGGAGTGGAAATGCTTAGAGAGGAATGGTCCTACAAGGTTCCTCTGATAAACGTGCACCAGTGTCTGGATTCACGTCTCCTTTGTTTGAGGATCTCCTACCTGTCAATTTTGCCTTCTGTAATGGAAACAGTCACAGACTCTGGAAAAAAAATGGAATTGTGTAACTCCAGAAAAGTCCAAAGCCAGCACAAAGAACCATTGCTGAGGTACTGGCTAACATTTCTCCTAAGAATCAACCCTTCCCTATCCTGATCTTCCATTAGCAAAATGAGATGAAGCCATTTCCTGGGGAGGGCTGTGTTTATAACCTGGACAAACTCCACGTTCCCAGGTAAGCAACCATTTTTTCCCACATGGCTTTTTCATTTAGAGAGGATGCAACTCCCAGCCACGCTGCAGTATCATGTAAAATATAGATGAGATGTTTCTAAACGCACCTGCCAGTGCAGTAAGATTTTGCTGCTCCCTGAAGGCACTGACAGCACCCACTGCAGCTGCTGCCCAGGCCTGGCTTCCCATCAAGGCAGTTTCAGGAATTTAAATTTCTTTCTGAAAAAGTTTTATCTGAGAAGCATCAGTTTTGTTTATCTTTCTGCAAACGGAATGTAAGGTCCTCTGTTGGGCAAGGAAAGCTGCTCTGATGGAGCACGAACTCCACCATCTGAAGTGATCCATGACACAGGGAGAAGTTCAGTGTGGGGTGGAAGGTCCTTTCCCTGTGCTCATGCTCCTGGCACAGCAGCTTTTACTCACAAGAGCGAATGAGATGTTGCCAGTGAGCTGCAGAGTTTGGGGGCATCAGGATGAGGTGAAGGACTTAAATGAAGCCAGGCTCTCCACCGGACTGACCACAGCCTAAGCTGTGAAATAAGCAGTAGCCCAGGTACCAGCATCATCTGTGGCCTTTACTCACGACTCACTGCTATGCCCTGATATTCCCTGCTCTCCAGCATCCTGCATTACCATAGAAAACTACAGACCTGGCTGGTTACAGTCTCTTCAGCTCAGGTCCTGCAGGTGAGCCTTTCCTCTCTGGCTGATAGACATCAGCAGGAGGATGTGAGCAGAGCTGAGAGGACATAGGAGCACCACCAAGGTGGCAAAGGAGCTGAAACAGCCTGGGCTGAGACTCCAGAGCACAGCAGCCTGGCTGTGGAGCTCAAGGAGGGGTCTCCAGAGCTGGGGTCATGTCAGCTGGGGACCAGCACATTCCTTCTACTTTCTAGTTACCTTGAAATCACCCTGAACTCCTGGCAAAAAGTTGGGGTAGAAATAAAATGTAATTAGAAAGTCCAAACATAGGTAACCTAGTTACAATATGTCAGCAGAGCCCCAAGAAGTATCTTCCTCCATCAGGCAGCATTCAAGCTGTCAGAACATTTGACCAATATCACCCTGGGGGATCGGGCTTTCATGTAAGAACTCTTTGTCCTATTTTTTTTCCCCACAAAAAAGATAGAGGCTTGGGAACACATATCATCTTCATACACACACTCTCTTGAAGTTTCTATTTGAGTTAAAGCCCTCCCCAAGGATTTCTGCTGATGATTTAGCCTGATGTACCCTTTCAGGTGGCCAGAGCTACTGAACATGGAGCCATCCTTGGAATGGGGGATGAGGGGCATCTCCCATGGTGTAGATACCTCTGTCAGAGCACATTGCCTTCGACTCCCTTTGGAGTCACATAAGAGACATAAGCATTCCTAGGGTGTGACTCCTTGACCTGTAAAGGCAATCAATGGCCATTGGTTTGAATGTCAAGATCTGCAGCATGGCTGGGTGAATTCCAGCCTTGCCCTTCACAGAGGGCTGCACACTTTGACAAGTGCACTACTCACCTACATCACAACACTGACATGACAATAAGTGGTCTTTCTGGGGTGATGGGAGGTTTGGCATGTATCACCTCTGATTTGGGTTTTGAGGGATACTGTGAGAACATTTCTGTTCACAAACAGTTGTGCTTTTTTTTCCCCCACTATAACTTATGTCAGAAAGCATTAGCTTGCTGCAAGTCCTAAATTGTATGTTACGTCTAAATCGAGAAAATAAGAAAGAGCATAAGCTCTGTCAAGATAAATGTGAAATCATAATAAGGCAGACCAAGAAGTATATTGAGGAACAACTTGCTAACAGTATAAAAAATACTAATAAATTCTTCTGAAACACACCAGCAGCAGGAACACTGCCAGATAGTCTACAAGGCCAGCAAATGAGTGAAGCATGAAAGGAACAGCTCAAGGAAGATAAAGTTAGAGCAGAAAAGCTAAATGAACTCTTCGTATTGATGTGTGCTATGGAGGAGCTTAGCGAAATTCTAGCAGTGGAACTTTTCTTTATGGGATATGAATTTGTAAAGAAATGAGGAGTTTCAAATGCCCATTGGGGTTTGGAAGCAGCAGGCTCATGGATGAATATGATAAAAAGTAAAGGCATCTGCATAGCATTACAGGGGGAAGTGATGTCTTGCAGACCCATTAGTGCTCTTTAAAGGAGAAAAGGAGCATTTGTAGAAAGGTGACTTGATCAATGAGTGTACATGGATTACCCAAAAACTTTTAACAAGATCAAGCAGAAGTAGGCACAGAACTAGGAAAATACAGCAAACAGCAAGAAGGATGTTCAGAAGTATACTATAGTCTCCACAGGGGAAGGATGAAACTGAAGGGAACTCTTCCAGCAGGAAAAGCAATGTCCTGGGAGATACAATAACAATTCTCAAGACTGTAAGTGGCACGAAGCAGACAGATAGAGCATAATTAGTCTGTTTCTTACAACCCAAACCAGAATGATTTGTAACACACGTCAGCCAGTTACATAAAGAAAGTGTACTTTCCATTCAACTTATAATTAAACTGTGGAGCTCTTTACTACAAAATATAGTGAATATTGAAGTGATGCATGAATTCATGAAGCAATTAAAAAGCTATGAAGACCTGTTAAATAATGATTTATAGTCTCTCTTTCAGAAACTCCCTAAGTTACAGACTGAAAGCAAAGAGGACACAGAATGACTTGTCTCATAATTTAAGCATGCACCCTGATTCTTTCCAAACACAGGATACAAGCTTAGATGAGTCTTTCTTCAAACCCAAGGTAGACTTCTTGTCTTGGTCCGAACCTGTGACAACAGAGTTGACAACATCAACTGAGCATGCAGGAACCACAATCTGGGAAACCAGTCCTTAAAGCTGCCTCTTCAAGATTACTTACAGAAATTTTTCTTAAGAATAGAAAATGAATTCAGATTGCTGCAATACTACAGAAATCATTAGTCCACAACAGTAATAGGCAGTAACGGTCATTATATCCATCATAGATGTGCCCAGTGATGTTTGGGTGTCACAGATAAAAGTGAAGCTTTGCACAAGAACTCAGATAATTTGAGACGGGCCCAGGTTACTTGCTAAGGAAAATTGGGGCTTTTGATTCAGTTCTGGGTTCTTCTGAGGAAAGGAAATCATTATTCTAGTCACGTGTATCAGTTTTAGTATGACTGAGAAAACCTCAAGTTCAAGTCTCTTTTTTCATCAGCTTTACAGTATAATCCACTGACAGATGTCTTTGAAAATAAACAGTGGAATGATGAAAGCGAAAATTCAACATGACTAGAGCCTTCTGGTGGGTAGATGCTGTGATATAAGTGCTTATATTCACTTTTACTCCATGAGTGAAGGAGAATGCTACACCACAGTGCTTGCAGAACAATTCTGTGTTTGTTACTTCTCAAGAGATAGAAATTATTTTGTGGGGTTTTTTTTGTTAGCTGTCTTTTTTTTTTGCTATAAGGTCCCTAGCTTTACTTTCCACTGCATAAAGAACCTCCACCTGAAGTTTTTTTTCCCAAAGTTGTCTCTTACTAACTTTATCTAATGACCCCTAGTTCCTGTACTGCAGACGCGAATGCCAATTCTTGTCCATCTTCTCTAGGTAGCTCTGACTTTTAGAGCCACCTACTGCAGTTGACCCTTTTACAGCCTAGTAAGTCCCTGGCAAGTCCCAGGCTATCTTTCATCTTCACTGTTGCTCTTTGAACTTCTTCCAATTCTGCTGTAATCTTTCTAACTTAAAGGATTGCACGCTTTGACATACGCACAGGAGCTCTGTCTCATGCCACAATGGTCAGCTCAGAGCTCACCATTTTACATGTGAGGTTAGGATCATTTTTAGATGACTAAAAATATTTACACAGAATTTCAGCAGCCCTTTCACTGACCAATTATCAAGTCTGTCTGTAATTCTAGTGATTAATCCCTTGTTCATTACCTTAAACGAACCAGTATCCCTTAAACAACCAATGTCACCAGCAAGTTTCACCTCAGTATTCAACTGTTTTTCCAGGTCATATAGAACTATGTTTGTGAGAACTGGGATGGACAAGAGACTAAACCCAGATTTCATAAAACTTATGAGGAAATGAGGACTTGGCACCTAGAGACAGGGCTGCCTGGGAAAAGGTGCAATCATTTATGACCCATGTTGTATTGCCAGTAAAGCCCTGCAAAGTCAAAAGAAGGCAGCATTCATACCTGGCATAACAACGTGCAGATTCAGTGATGTTAGAGACAAACATGATCCTGGGCCAGATTTGAACCTTTTGCAAGAGACAGCGGGGGTCCCTCTCCCCTTTCCATTCCCCAGCCTCTGTCTGTGCTGGTCTGACAGCCTTTGCTTGGCAGTACTTGATAACTGTTATTTCACATTCAAAAACTTAATTTGATATATTTCGTGTGTGTAAAAGTGGAACATTTCATTAAAATCAATCTCTGGTACAAAGAGTTTGAAGCAAACAGCCAGTGGGATGTTACAGGAATCAATTACTCTCCTTTGTCAACGAGGACAGAACAGGGAGCAGTGGGTTGGGACTGTGACAGTGTCAATTCACAATTAGGATTACAAAAACCCCTCTGGCTGCCTTCTGCCATGAAGCAAGTTGTCAGTGGAGGTTTTAGTGACATGGGAAGCTCAAAAAAAATGGAGTTGTGGGAGGTTTTCCCAGGGGAAAGGGAGACAAAATTGTCAAATGCTCTGCATTTAAGTTTCTAGGCAACAGCTGGAAACCAAACCCAGTATTTTCTTTTTGGAATAGGATGTTTTTTAGCTCTGTTTTCAAACTGAAAAGTTCAGGTTCTGTGTTGCCTCCTCCATGTTTCCCTCAGTGAGGGCCGCAGAAACAACAGACAATCAAGGAAAGCAACTCAAAGAAATAAAAACCTTTCCACTCATAAAGAGAAATGTTCCCAATAACTCCTCAGCCCTTTTGCACTTTTGAGAGTCTAACTTTCTCTCTGCAAGTACTTCCTTCACTTTGTCACAGTCACAGAAAGTAGAGGCAAGTACTCTCATTTTCCATGTAAAAAAAAAAAAAGCAGAACTGAAGATTTGGGGAAAAAAAAGAAAATCCATGCAATATTTTGCTTGGCTTCTCCCCACTAGCATTTTCAAATTAAAATACATAGAATGGAAATTTTTGTTAGTCACAGTTTCTGGAGAAATTGTTTTTAACACATCCCCAAAACCTGAACAACAACAACAACAACAAAACCCCAGAAGTAAATTCACACAAAAAATCTAGTCTGTATAAAGAGCTGGGTCCATAAAACCAGAGGAAATCTCAGCAGAGAGTACCTTTAAAAAAAAAAAAAATCTGCCAGCTGACTGCTGCCATGCCAAACCCTAGGAAGTGCTGGCACTCCACCTCACAACCTATTTATGAAACAGCAGATTTTTCTCCTCCTGATGCATGTGGGGGCTGTCTGGCTTTGCACCCTTTGCTGGTGACAGCACAAGGCAGGAGCACATGTGCCTGCCCTACTGTCATGCTTCGGTTGCTGGACACATGTTGGCCACAGCATGATGTCGTGAGCCAACAGCAGCAGTTTTGGGACATTTAACTCTTTTAAGTGAAGGGTTTGATGTCTGGCTCAGAGAGGTCTCTGATGTTTTCTTTTTGGATTAAGCATTCAGCTCTAATAGCTACAGAAAAATTACTGACTCCAAGCTTGCCAGCGTCACCCGCGGACTGTAATTATGATGTTCAGAGACAAAGCAGTAGGCAGCACAAACTGCTGTGATACTGTGCTTGGCTTTTTCCTGTTCAGGGATGCTGCTGCTGCAATTCAGCAAGCGCTAACTGGGCCATACTGGGGAGAACCCACCCTGTGCCAAGGGCCCTCGTGAAGCCGAGTCAGGGATGTCTCTGGCAATGCAGGTGCTATGTATCCAGAGGCCACCGTTGTCTTTTGGGCAGTCATTGATGCAGTTGCCCAATAGCAGATCTTTCCTGTGGCCGGAGGACACTGCTGGATCTGTCTTCTTCACAGCTTCGGCATTCACTACAGTCTGGATAGCATCCAGTCTTTGTGCTGGTCAGAAGACAGGGAACTGCGGGATAAAAAACTGCCAGCTCCATGCCCCAGCCCACACATTTCTAAGGAGCAGGACATTTCTCCTGAAGCTTTCCTTCTGTGCAATTGTGATTTTGTTGGAAGGAACCTTCCTCATGTCCTGTTCTTTGAAGAACAGAATGGGACAGCCCCACTTCATAAAAACAAGGACAATTCAGTTATGAAGAAGGAAGGAAAAACCCACTCTGAACACTGGGATATCTGGAGTCTGCAAGGCCGCAGCAGTGCCTCTCAGAAGCTGGAGCACAGGCATGGTGTTTTCTGTGAACTGCACTGCCTTTCAGCCTCCTCTTCCCAAGGTCCTCACGGCTACACAACTGCCACTGCGCATGGCTCTCCATCCCCAGAAGAGCAGATCACAGCTCATCACTGGAGACACCCAGAAATGTGGGTCCAGAGAAGAGCAGCACCTAATTTCCAGTGAAACCTCCCAAGGACTCCTGAAGCAGCTCCTCACAGGGAAAATACTGGGGATTTTCAGCTTTTATTTAAGCTGCAGGTTTTTTTAATAGAAGTCTTCTTCATAGGAAGGAACATCTGATCAGCTCCAGTTCTCAAACTCTGACTGAGATTCCCAAGAGCAGACACCACTTCCCAAGGCTGCATCTCTGACTCACAAGATCACAACAAGCCCCAGATTATGGGATAACTTTGTTTTCCCAACAGCTGTTCTCTGTTCTATTCACCTGAAACCTGCCTGAATATTGCCAAGCAAAATATGTGTCATAGTTCAGCCCCACTGGGGACCAAGCTACACAGTCTCTCATTCACTCCCCCCACCCTCCAGTGGGACAGGGAAGAGAACTGGTAAAGAAAAGAAGGGAAAACTCCTAGGCTGAGATAAACAAAAAACTTAAGACAATAACAGACGAAAGAAAACATAGATGCAAAACAAACAAACAAAAACCAAACAGTAACAGAAAACACTGAAGCAGGTAACTTACAGTGCCACAGCTCACAGGGGATCCTGATGCCCAGCTCCCTCCCCAGCAGCAGCAACCTCCCCTCAGCCCCATCCCCACTTTATACACTGAGCATGGTGTCCCGTGGGGTGGGATGGGATGGCCCTTGGGCCAATCTGGGTAAACGATCCCAGCTGTTGGCTGATCAGTGACCTATCCCAGCTGTGTCCCCAGCCACAGGGGCCACCAGCTCCAGCTCCCCTCCCAGCTTAGGTGAGAATTAACTCTGTCCTAGCTGGAACCAGGACAAAAAGTAATTAATTTGACTCAGTTTTGAACGTTCCTATGGGACTGCAATTATCTGGTTGTCTCTCTCCTCTGTGCTGATGCAGCATCCTGTTCTGACTTTTCTTCTGCCTCATGAAGTTATGTAGTACCCCATGGCCTGCTAGGTATTTGCTGTGCACTGTCAGAGGGGAACGACCAAGCAGTAGCAGAGGTGTTTCATAATAGTATGGGAAAACAGAATAAGCAGATAAACAAAGCAAATTATGTTTACTCTGAGGAGAGCATATTTCCTTCATGATCTTGAACAGCCTTCCAACAGCTCCCAAGAGGGGAGCCAAGGGCCAAAACTTATCTGCTTTTTAAAGGCTTATTTCTGAAAAGAATTGTACGCCGCAGTGGTTTTAACTGTGGGGACTGGTTGTGCTGTGAGGAGTCCCCTTTGGTTCCATGTTCCTTCGTCCTCACAGTGCATGATGCTCTGTGCAGTGCTAGTGAGCCTTCATTTAACTGAGTGACAAACTGTGAGTGTTGATACTCTCCTCTCCTCTATAGTCCCTGAAAGATTTGGGTTTTTGGTAAAACTGCCTGTCCTACAGTCAACACAAATGGCACAAGGTCTCCCAGCCTTCATGTTTCCATCTCAGGTCCGTGGGTTTGCTCATGAGATGGAAACAAATGTCCCAAATGCCATATAACAGATTGTATTTCAAAAGCTATGCTCCCCAGACAGCTTCCCAGCTGCTCCATTTCCCTCTCCCACTTCAATCCATTCCTGGTCTTTCACCAGACAACATGGTTTTGGCCCTGATTGCATCTTTCTCAGGAACTAGCTGAGCCCTCTGGATTGGGCTGCCAGACCAAATAAAGATGAACTTTGCCTTCATACAAAAGGCAGAACCTTTCATCTTTATTTTTGTATAACTCCTTGGTTAATCAAATCACACTTCCACAGATGGAGTTGATAGCTCTCCCGAACAGTGTAAACCAAAATAAAATCAGTAATAAAAATAACTGGCCTAATCTTGTTCCTGCCAGCAGTACTGGCAAAGACATAATTTTGTTGTTATTCCTTGCGATAGATGCTATGACCCTGCGGTGACTGCTGACTCCAGGATCTGCGTACTGAGAAGTGTAAATCAGCCAACACGATCACAGGCAGCACCAGCTCTGGTGAACACACGGAGGGTCCAGGACTGAGCTTTGGGTCAGATTTGCCCATCTGAGCAATAGCCTGAAGCTAGACACCTGAGTCTGGGCCAAGCCAGTCCCCAGCAGTGGAGAGAGACACACACAGCAGAGAGCAGGCCATCTCAGAGGGCAGGAGACTCATCCTCTGGAGACCCTTACCCCTCCTTGCTGAAGGCACAGGGAGCTGAGGAAATTAAGGTTTGGTGGGAGATGTTTAATTCTTAGACAGCAAGAGAAGTGAGGTTAACTCAGGATGATTTCCAAGGCAATGAACTTGCTCAATGGTATTTCAAAGAATCTGATCACACCATGATACCAAGCTAAACGGCTGTAGGACTGGAACCACTGTGCCTCACAAGCTATGCTTATTACAGTGAGTCAGAACAATGAACGTGTGAGAAAATATGTTTACCTCATGGCAGCAGGTACTAAACTAGAGAACCGAGTGATTCATAGCGTTGAAGCCACCTGAGGATGATAACAGTCTTTAGAGTAACAGAGCACTCCTTGGAGGTTAGTTTGTTCTTTAATTGTCATCCTTGGCAAAAGCCTTAAAAGAAAAATGCAGCCACCTTTTTAGCTGAAAATGTTGGGAGTCTTTTAATAGCAATGAAGATGAATAAGGCAATGCTGATAGCTTTATTGGGCTTACTCACTGCATTTAGAAACAAAAATCCTGAGCCATGGAAATTTGGTAAATATCTCTCGCTCTGCACACAGCACAGAGGAATCAGGTTGCCAGCCAGCTTGCTTTGCTTCTGAAGAGCTGCAGCTGATCCTCAACACCAGCAGGCTCCTCAAGGCCAACCTTTGCCCTGGGGCTGTGTGCTTTAGCTGTCTGGGCAAGCTGCCCTCCTCAAGGAGAAGGGCAAAAGAGCAAGCAAAAGCTCGCAGCTGAGACCATCTTGGTGACGTGCCAGGGAAAATGTCATAGACCAGGCTCTCTCCCGGTGAACTGAGCATGTCTGGATGCATCGGCCAGGGCTTGGGACAGGGATGACATCTGCATTGAACAGCTTGGAGAATGCACCAGTGGGCCAGGGGGACCATAGAACCCCCTTCCTCTTCCATTAAACCCAGGGTTGTGATGTGCCAGACTGACACCTTGTCCCTTCCCTCATCAGCAGGGTCTGGTTCAGCGACAAGTGGCCATCAGCCTGTGCCCACAGCCTACACAAGGATTAGGCACTAAATTTGTGCAGTCCCTTCAGCTTTACCCCCACATCCCTGGCCGTTCAGTCTGTGATGGTGTGCAGTAGCATGCTAAACTTTGTAATCTTAGCTAAGTGATAGAAAGAATTGATTGTGCACTTATACTCTTTTAGACACAAACTGTTGGTCAGGCCTGGGACTAGGACTGGATCCAGCTGCACCAAGACTCCTCTCTGAGGAGGAGTTTAGAAAGCAACCGGTCTTTGAATCTCGAGACTCAATGGGAAGGTGTCCCTGACAGTTTTGTCTGACCCTGTCCTCTATGCAGTAAATCATCCAGTGTACCTTGCCATCGAATCTTGTTAAATCACTGTTGCATTTACCATCTGCTATCAAACTTTGATAAATCACTGTTTCGTGTCAATAAAGTATATTGTTGCTTCTCTCTTAGGAGTGAAGTGCGTCACTCCCATCCGTGACAAATTGGCGTAGTCAGCAGGATGGCAGGTTCTATCACCGATTGTTTACAGAGGCTTGGAGTGAATCCCAGCCCCGAATTCTCAGAAGAATGGGCTCCTAACAACTGGCATAATTGGGAAGTCGTTGAACACCACTTAACGGCAATTAGAGGCCACACAAAGGATGGAAAAGGGAACGGTGTTATCTGCAAAATGCTAGGTACCTGTTTAGGAGCTGCGTGTCAAGAAAGGGAGAAGAGAAAGAGAAAGCAGCAGGATCTAGAGAAAGAAATAGAAGATGGAAAGGCAACTGAGCTGTTACTGTCTTGAAAAATTGAACAACTGCAGAAACAGCTACAAGAAGAAAAAGACAAAATACAAAAGTTGGAAGAAAAGGTCGAGATGATGCTTACACGGGCTCCCTCCTGACTTCGTCCCGATTAGGAAACTAATAGTATCTCCTGAAGACTCGGACGGGGACATCTGGGGTGGTTCCGATGACAGAATTAAGGCACGGCACTGTTAATTACAGCCGTGAAATGGGCAAAGAGTTAAGATTACCAGTGTGAACGGAGCCAGAATTGACTCTCAAAATGCCAGGGTCAATTTATGGCTCCCTGGCGAGGAGTGCAGGTTTGTTACTCGCTTTGAAATTAAGGATCCTCATGAAAATATTTGAGGTTTCGATGTTTTAAACAGCCTAACCTGGTGCCTGCCCGATGGCAGCATGTGGTCCTTTACCCCCTCTCCCCACCCTCGACCCCAGCCCTGGCAGAACTGGGGGGCTCCATGCAGCCCCTGCACTCCCCCAGTCCAAAATCACCAATGTCCCACAACACCTGATCACTGCTGCAGCGCGGGATGGAATTTCTGAGGTCACACCTCTCACTGGGAAGTGACTGGGCAACCCATGGACGCAAGTGGTGGAAAAAGCTCTTGTGACACAAGGTTGAGGGTTAGCAAACAGACACGTATTCACGCTTCAGTTTAGCCATGTGAGAGACATCTCAGTCCAGACGACGAGAAGTGGCGTGAGCTGGAAGGTGAACCAAGTTTCTTCTCTCTGTTCCTCAGCGAGGTTCATTACCATGGGCTTGGTACTGTTCTTACATGTGTACACAGCTGCAGGGGCATGGTAAGCCCTAGACACCAACATCTCAAGTGTCTTTGAACATGATAGCTGCTGATCTTTGTCATCTTTGCCTCCCTTCTCTCTACAAATCCTTTTATTGTCTCCTCTCTGTCTTTAGGCCAGCAGCAGTGTGCATTTAAGCCAGGAGAGAAAGCTGCACACTGGCTCTCATGGGAACAGAGGTATGGGATGGCACACCAGGCTTCGGAGACCTGTATATTCCCCATATCAGCACAAAGTAGACCTTCAGGATCTCATAACCCTTCTCTTGTGATTTCAGTCTGACAGCACCGAGGAGCAAAACCACAGTCCCAGAGTGACCCGCAGCAGTGATAAGGAAGGGCTTAGATACAGGGAAGTTGAAGGACATGTTGGTCCAATAGATCAGAACTCAACACACTAAACAAGGGAGTATTGAGTGCTAATTAAACCAGGAACTATGCAAATGCTTATTTTGTAAGGTATGGCTTTCTCCCGTCTAATTAAGCAGCCTGGGAATTTGCCGAGAGAAAAAAAAATCCTGTTTTCTCAAGTGTACAGTGGATATAGCTTTGGACTCTCAGGGATGCTTACAGCATCCATAGCTTCAATGCATCACTTAGGTAAAGAAAACCTAGGCCTAGAGTAAAAAATACAGTTCTTAAGCCTATGCAATAGGGACAATCTCTGAAACTTGATGTCTCTTATTCCTCAGATCTTTAGGACACTGCTTTATTACTTCTGCAGGGGTTCTCAGGACGCATAATTATGAAGAGGGAATTTTAATTACTGAATTATAGAAAGGCAACACTACCTAGGACAAATGGACTCCGATGACAGGGTGGAGTCAAGAAGAGAAGGCAGGCACCCACATCTGGTAGCTGAACTTCGAGATCTCAAATCTCTGAAGGACGGAGAGCAGAGCTGTGGGGCTCCAGTGGTCCAGGAAACGAAGGTCAAGTTCTGTCATGTGGCTCTTATCAAGACATTTTTACTTGCTCCTTTTAATTTTCAACTTCATGAAAAATTCAGATGGGTTGTGGCTGCTGCCTACAACTTGGAGGTGAAGTGAGAAAGAGAATTACACAGGACAAGCTGGAATTTCCCTGCTACCTGCTGCTAGAGGCATGCGGCAACAGCTGCCGGGAACATCTTTGCCACAGACAGAGCCAGTGGGAGGAACTGCAATTTCCCCATCGGCACAGCCCTGCAGAAAATCCTCCCTCCCCTTCCCCCTGCCCCACCTCTCTCCGAAAGACACTGTAGGCTGTGAAAATGATGAGGACAATAAAATGTATTGCTTAATTATCCCGTATAGGAGTTGATATAATTCTAGCCCACGAGTGCAGAGCGCACAGCCTCCTGTGTCCCATAGATTAACACAGTGTGCGTTACACTCGCTGCAGAGAAGATTAGGGAATCAAGGGAGACTGAGGGGCCAGCTTTTATTTAATCTAACGGTTGTTCTATCCGATTTCCTGCAGGCTCTTTTGATTTTCAGTAAGCAGGCAATAGAGATCAGCTGGGTTTTTAAAGGCTTGTCGACACAATTCCTGATAAATAAAGATGAGCTGCTACAAGCAAGTATTCTCTGTGAAACAAAGCAGATGATACCCTGGGATCATTTGGCCAGGGGCACAGGAGCAGGGAGAGTATGACAGGGAAGAATTAACATGCAGAGCCTGGAATCTAATATTTCCAACCATAAAAAGAGGAAGAATGTGAAGAGCTGTAGAAAATCAGTTTAAAATGCAAATGCAGAAAGGATGCGAGCGCTCCACTGCAGGGTAAGCGTGCTCAGTGTCTCTTGGGAGCACAGTGCCGCTCGGGGAATGCTTACTCCTCTCTGTGTCACCAGGAGAGCCCAAAAGGGAGGGTCCTGCACCAGAAGAACACAAGTTCAGCTCATGCCAGGGTTTGCCGATGTCACACCTCACAATGATCCTAGAGATGAGCAGCACAAAGAGAGGCTTCCAGGAGCTCTTGGGATAGGACTTCATTTGAGATGACTATCGCTAAATGCAGGTTTGAGTGTCTTGGGCATCTCAATAGCACTACACCCCTAGAGCTGTACACGCAGACGGAGTCCTGACAGCAGCAGGGAGGGTTTGGATGTTTAAATGGAGGTTACTACAGTCCACAGATAAGTTCTCATACCAGAGCCAGAGCAGCTGGTGTCCCAAGGGGCCTAAAGCTAAATTGCAATATCGTAAACACCTTGCTGTTTCCCACCCAAGCCAGGAGCTGGAGAGAGCAAACCAGTGGGATGAGAGGACCAGACACTGACTATAAGCATTCATCTGCTCCAGAAGATGGGCTTTGTGCCTCACTCTGAAGAGTCTATATCCAGCATGCACTTCTCCCAGAACTGGCCTCTGTTGCTTCAGTCTCTGTACAACAGTGTTATGTCCCGAAAGGTGCTGGCAGGGCCATTCTCATGGAAAGGGGCAAGTCACTTTGAAAGCTCTCAGGTCAGGCATGAAGGGTATGGCTGTTCTTTGTTGGGCTGATGTCCATCCATGGGACATCTGTCGTACTAGGAGTTGTATCTGTATCTCACCAGTTGTGCTTTTCCAAGTGACACACATGCTCTTGCAGGGCACTTCTCAGTCCCATTTTTCCTGCTATGCCATCCCTTTGCACAGCATTCACTGCTGATGTGATCATCCTCGCTGTCTCCAGAAGATACCTCTTGCTGGGCTCCCATCTGTTGTTAATGAGACTGACATTTCTCTGTCATATTCTTTTGTCCTGTGACTCCCCATCACCAGCTGACTAGGGGTCCCTGCCCCACGCCTGCGTGGGAGACTCCTCATTAAAACGCGATTGCTGAGGGGACTCATGTCTGTTCCCATGCTGACAGGGCTCTGACAACAATTTCATATTGCATGACAGGTTGTAGAACAAAGAGTTGTCCTGACTGCTCCTGTCTGTCCCATGGCTCTCACTCTGCATCATTATCTCCACCAACACTGAAGACCTATAAAACTGGGTAGGGAACAGCAGGAATATTTTCCACAAAAGGGTTGATTTTTTGAGTGTATCAGACACATTACTTTCTTCTTGGAGGCTCAAGACACTTGTGCAAAAGCAGGTGTCAGCCTCAGCTGGGGTCCAAAGGGAGTGCAGAATTGCAGATACGTTTAAAAAATAAGCAGCTCTTTATACAGTACCTGGAGTCAGTGCAGAGGTGGTATAATGAATTAACATCACCCTCCCTTGTCCATCGGGGAAAGAAGTGAAAGATCTGGTGCTCCTACCGTCCAGGACGTTGCTTAGCAGAAGCTTTCTGAAATGTCCCCACTGAAGTCTTTGGCAAACGAACTCAGCAGATTTTGCCGCAGCTCTTGAAAACGTTACTGCCTCAGCTGCCTACCCCATGGCACTGAGTGGGCTGGACATCAGCTGCTGCAGACACTTCAAACCGGTAATTTGTGCAAACTTGCTTTCATCAGCAGCTTAATCAATGATGCTGAGGTGAACCAGGGTCATTGCAATGTGTTCAAAATGCTCCAGCTAGGGAACACATTTGCCCGGCAGAAAGGCCAAGGTAAGACTCCCTTTGCCTTGCTGTCCTTAGAGGACCCGGTTTGTTCCAGGGCTTAGGTTTAGCAGTACTCAAGCACAGCTCCAGGGCTTTTAGCAACACGAGATGTCAAGACAGGAATGAATGATGATCTCTGTCCCCGCTTCAACCTGCAGGACGCCTCTACCGACCAGGCAAGCAGCATTCTGGGCACACAGTGTGGTGACACTGGCAGGATCCCTTGATCTGTTGGGCGGCTTTGTTGTGTCCCATCACATACCATCAAATGTAGTGTCCAAAGAAGGGTCTGGAGCACAAGTCCTGTGAGGAGCAGCAGAGAGAACTGGGGTTGTTTAGTCTGGAGAAAAGGAGGATGAGGGGAGACCTTATCGCTCTCTACAACTGCCTGAAAGGAGGCTGTAGTGAGGTGGGTGTGGGTCTCTTTTCCCAAGCAACAAGTGATAGACTGGATATAAGGAAAAATTTATTCACTGAAAGAGTTATTAAGCGTTGGATGGACGATCCAATAGGATCATGGATCAATTTCCAAGGTGATTCTATCACAGGTCTGGGATGGCTTGGGATGTCCACATGCTGAGGAAGGTAGCATTAACAGACAGCTACTTCTCTATTCACTGCAAGATGCAAGTGAATGTCAATCAGGGATTCCCATCAATGGGACTCAGTCAATTTGTTATAGGGAGAGTCCTGAGGTGGGACTCCATGAGTGACGGGTCAGCCATGGATTCAATTGGTGTGGCATTATATGGTGTACAGGGCAATTACCAATACTGCTTTTAAGCTTCCTTTAAGGGCCAAGGGAACAATTTTTGATTTATGAAATAATATCTTTTTCTTTTCTAAAGGAAATATTTGGTATCTGCTAAGGTTGACTCTAATTCATATCTTGCTGCAGGGTAAGTTCTGTAATAATGTCACTGTGTTTGTGATAACAGACAATAGCTTTGTTATAAACTATGGGAATTCAAGTACCAACCAGTGTTGCAGCAGAGAATCCCAAAGGAGAGGGACAAGGGGAATGGCTACTGTTTATTACTGCTGGAACATTAGCAGTAGCTAGGTTAGATCACCTAAAGACTTCTGTGCTAGATGCTTTCTAACTGCTCATAACTTTTCAAAGCTCCGCAATTTTCTGCTTGTCATAATTTTTTTCTTTATGTGTGATCCTAGCTGATGCAACCAATTTTTTCTCGGAGACAATATCTTATGAGAAAACATAACTTTTGCAACCGTTCTGATGAAATGTGGTTGATTGACCACCCCTGCTCAGCAGAGCACTGCTGTACCACATTGATGGAAGGAGTCATTTGGCTGCTTTTAGGACCCTCTTCCATTTTCAACTGCTCAAGACTTCCATTTTCAACTGGGTCAAGACAACAGAACTGGTCATTTCTCCTCTACTGCTGTGCAAGGAGCGCACTTTACAAAACATGAACTTGCTAAAGCAGGCAAACTGTTGTGGGAAGGATGAAGGAGCTGTGGGAAAACAGCTGATTATGTCTTCTGTTTGGACTAGGAGCTACAATGTGAAGGCTTTTATTCCGAGAAAGGCAGCTATAGGCAGGAGAACAAATGTCCAAATTTACCCCTAGATCCAAAAAATATTCAGAATTCCTTTTGTGGAGTCCATCACTGCACCCCCTTGCTGAAGGAGATTAACAAGCTTGACTGAGGCAGGCAAAGAAGCCTTATGTGAGGACTAAAAAGACAACCCTGGAAGAGCAAGGGGGAAAGGAAGATGTTGAAGCTGCAAGAGCAGAGCGCTTTGTCACCTGGAAGTAGGATGTCACCATAAACTTGGTCAGTGACCGTAGTTTCAACTGTGTTACCTACTGGGTCTGTTACTAGCTAAGAGCCTTTAATTTCTGCTGTTCTTGGTTTGTCTGGTAAGACTGAACAAGTCTCTGGTTTGACCAATCTGTTCCTGTATCCCAGTGCGTCCAGGCCCCACAGAGCAGCTCCGCTGGGCAGCGGAGTCCTGGCAGGTTTGAGGAGCAATAAAGGCTGATAGACAGGAATGGCGCCCTGGTCCCTGTGGGAACAGTTGCAGAAGTCTGCCTGTGAGTCCCACAGTGCTTGGATCCAATCATGGAGAGCTGCAAGATGTGGCAAGCTTGGAGTAGTCTCTGCTGCTGTTCAGACACACCTCCTTTTTATTTTTCTTCGAAAATTCCCATGTATTTTCCTCATTTGAAGTCTCTTCTTTTTGAGATCATCATAGGAAAAAAATAAATAAATGGCTTAAGCAGAGTTTGATCTAAGGGTGCAGGAAGTCGGCTACTTAACAAAGACAATTTCCTTCTGTCTTTGCCTGTATTACGATAGTGCCCAGCTCTCTAACGGTGTCTTTCACCAGGTGATCTCAAAGTACTTCACAGGCATTATGGACCTGCTGCCATGACTCCTGTCAAGGCTAGAAGAATCCACTGTAAGCTTAATTGCAAATGCACCGTTCTTCTAACTTCCTGATGACAACACCAACCTTCATCTTATTTTTCATGTCCAGGCTCAGCCCAGAGGACAGCGCTTCGTCTGTATGAGTAAGTGCTGAACTGCACAGGCTATTTTTGAATTATGTGTATCCGAGAAAGCATTCTGCTTTTCTGTTTCTTGGAAGCCTGCTATAAAGTTTTTATGTTGTTGTTGCTTATGTATCAGGAAAATGCCTTGAAGCAGAGACTTCCAACTTGTAGTCACTTATTTTAAGGAAGAACTCACAGATGAGATGATTTTGCCATTTTTGAAATTGAGAGACACTGTACTAGTTTAGAGGATCTATGTAAAAAGCTGGAAATGAAAACAGACTGATGCATCTGGGCAAACTGTTCATTGTGACTGAGATAATTAACATATGCTGTCCTTCTGTCCTCATTAGTATCCTAGGAAAGCTCGTGACTTGCTTGCATATGCTTGGGAGTTGAGGATTGCTGTTGCCTCTTCCAAAAAACAGAAAAGTCACCCATGGCATGGTGCTGGTGAGTCCTACCCTTTGCAGCACTTTTCAGGACAAGGTTTAGAGTTTTTGTGCCTGTGCCTGCATCTAGTCCCACATAGTTTGGTATATATAGCACTTGAGACAAGTTGGTGGGGTGTTCCTCAGTTCCTTCTCCCCATTGCACACATGGGAATACTCAGAGCAGGATGAGATTACGTGCATCTCCCCTTTCATCTCTGCATGGTTTATTTCCATGGAAACGGGAGGAAATCTTGACTTTGAATGAGTGAGAAAAAAGGCTTACATGGAAAGAGGCCTGGCTCCCCAGGTTCCCAATTAAATGTGTTGTGGGCAGTGGAAACAGGAAAACCTTTAATCCAGTGCCCACTGTTTGCAATACCATGGTGAGAAGGCTGGCAAAGCGCTGTCTGGTGATGCTCTGACAGACCCTACGGAAACCTGAACGGTGACAGGGGGCAGAGATACAGCCCTGCTTCTGCTGACTTTAATAAGGTCCCTCCCAGCACATAAATGGTTTTCAGCAAAGAATCTGTCTTCTTTCTTTAGTGATTAATGCAGAAGATGAGGATCACTGCTTCTTTAGTCATCTGAAAAGAATAACTTCATTGATTTAACTGACTGTTTAACTTGGTCTCACATGCCCAGGTCTCCTTGGTGTTGAAGCAGTTTAAGGCTGGGATTGCACTTACTTGTTCTGCAGGTGGCTGGATACACAGGGAAGACCTGACTAGATAATTAACAGGTTGTCTCAGGAGGAGTTTGAAAAGAATCAGTGGGTTTCTTATGCGTATAAAGTATGTGATATCCCATTGCAAACAGCATGTTAAGTCTTAATTTCTTGTACCAGCAGAGTGGTGCTGATCTGGACCTTTATTTGCTAGGCAAGGTCTAGAGATTTTTATTTCTTGCTCACTATCACGTGCTTTCATCACACTGTATTAAACTATGGATCTCATATAGATGGGAGAGAATACTCTCTGTCCATTCAAGAGCTCTAAAAAGTGATTATCAGCTTCCAAAGAGCCAAATGACTTGCTGAAGACACATCTCCTAGTTGGGTGGTCCTCAGTGTGCCCATTCAGCTTGGCACACCAGCCACAGCAGCCTCTCTGCCTGTTTGCCCATGGCCCTGCTCAGATGAGGAGGCACTGTCTCTTTTGTCCTGGGTCCTCCATCCATTAAGATTTTATCCTACAAAACAGAGCAGCTCTGGCATCAACGCTTGCAAGTGTCTCTGTGACTCCTTTTGATGTCGTCCCTTCGAACACCAAAGTGGCTGTGGCCAGAGGGCTGCGGCTGACCTGGATCCATCCAGAGGAGAAACTGCTGAGCAGGTGGGAACAGCTTGAAACCTTCCAAGTCTCCCCTTTCTCTCCGATTCCAGCCTCCTCCATGCTGGAGGCACTCACAGCATGGGTCTCTCTTGATGCTGTTCAGCTTTCCTTTCTTCTTTCTCTCTTGGAAGCAGCAGCCTTTCCCAATGCCTTGCACTATTTGAGGCCCTTTTGGATCAGCATAAGTCAGAAATAGCTCTGCTGAAGCCCCTTGAGATACCACTGGGCTCGCAGAGTGACTGAGGAGAAGCAAAGTCCAGTTTCCTGATGGATGCAAAATACCTTTATTCTATTACACACCTGTTCACAGTAGGAAAAAAAAACAACAAACCAGACCTTTAAATGTAGATAAGGAGTTTTGCACAGCATTTCTGGATACAGAAACCCAATGGATGCTCCTGTTTTGCAGAAAGACATTTGGGTTCTTCAGATGGACTGAAGACATTTCAATTGCATGTTCAAAGAGCTACCCTGCAGCCAGCTCCCTGGCAAGAATGTTGCTGCTGCTGCCTGATCTTTTGTCTGTGTGTCCCAGAGCTTTGCACAGCTGCAGAGGCATAGAACGGTTGGGGTTTGACATGAGGACTGGATGTGATGACCACGTCCAGTCAGGTTTTTAATATCTCCAAGGATCAGTACAGTGCAAAGCATAATTAGGAAGAAACACCCCCAGGGAAAAGCATGAAAGAAGAAGAAGTCAAGAATTACTCCCCAGTAAAATATTGTAACACTAGACAAGCAAGAGTTAATGTCACACTGAAAAGAAATTCCAAGTTGTTAAAGGAAAACAGGTTCATGCCAAGGAGACAAGTGACTTTAACTCTGCACTCAGTAGCCCATGATGGGGAAAAAACACACACACACTATATATATATTATATACATATAATAAAACCATTACAATTTAATTATGAAATACAGCTGAAGTGGTAGACTCAAATACGCTCAATGCAAAGTGCCTCTGCAGGGCAGAAGGTGCCTTTCTTAATCATATTTGATCTTCTTTTATCAGCAGTGGTAAAGCTGACTGTGTTTTATGTCAACCCATTTTGCTTAAAATGCAGCCAGAATTGGTTAGAAATTGCTAAAAAGGCAATTATCTGGGGGCTGAGGAGACAATAATTTCCCTTTTCACAACACAAAAATTTCCCACGTTTGACATTAAATTACTATTGAAAAAACTCTACTGAAAGTCCCCTCCCGCTGCTGCCTTGTGCTGGGACTTCGCCTGGCCATGGACTGCAGATTGGGCAGCGTCCCAGGACAGCCAGTGTCCTCCAGGAGGACATGAGAATGGCAGATGCAGTTGATCTGGGTGTGCTCTTTGGGCTGGGCAGGGGAAGGAGGCCTGCAGGTGCGGATGATGCTCAGCACCTCTCAGTTCCACTGCACTTTGTGCAGCTTTTGCTGCTCTGATCTCATGTGAAAGCTTCTCTGAGAAGCAGTTTCCATTTTCAGGACAAGTCTGGTTGTCCTAAATACTTTTCCTCCTGTATACTGTATGTGCCTCCCATCCTCCACCTCATTGTGGTGTTCCAGCATGCCAATGCCCATGCTTGCCTCTGAGCCCACTGGCCCTGGAGGAGGCCACACATCCGTACAGGGTGATTTATCTTCCTCCTCTATCTGCACAGTGAATGCTCCTGCTCTTCCTGGGCCGTTAGGCTGTTATGCCATGGCTCCCACTCTTTTGTCCTGCATTTTGGTGGAGACCTAAGCAGATGAGTTTGCAGCAGTGAGAGTAGCCGAGAGGCCGGCCAGAAGCCACGTCCCCTGGGCAGCCCTCTGTGTGGGAACAGCAAAGCAATGACTTACAGCACTGATTACAGGCTCTGAAAAGTGGTTGGGCATCCTGCCTGTCAGGACCATGTCATGAGTTCAGGCCCTGAACTTCCCAGCCTCTTCAACCACAGCACGTATCAACTGAGAGCACTTAAAGCGGGAGAGCTGTAGCACAGCCAGCTTTGGCCTCAGTGCCATTCAGCAGCAGAGGGACAACATTTTCTCAGCCATGCTGGGAACTCGTTGGCATTATTTCCCAAAGACTGGCGCAGAAGACAGCCCATACTGGGACCCCTCCAGTCAGGATCCCAGCTGGTCCTTCAGGGTTCCCATGGGAGCTGGACAATGGACACCTATCTGCTTCATGAGGGACAAACACAACTCCATCCCTGCAGGCTGCATTTGAAAACAGTGCCACACTGGACCTTTAGGCACTGTTAATGCCCTGGCCATGTTAATAAGTAGCGTTCAGTGTCCCATGGCTGTGCCTAGGGTGACAGCTCCCTGCTTTGAAAGCCCAAAACACCAATAATGTTTAGTTGGGTCCTGACTTTTGTGAATCCAGAGGCTGACGGTGCAGCAGCACCAATAGTTGATCTGGACAGCTCCTGTGACCCAAGGGCCATCTGCACTTTGCTTCAGCAGCACCATTCCTGCTGAGACAAAGCTGCATGAGGCCAAGTAGGATGCATCGCCTTGACCTGTGCTTCCTTGAGCACCTTCCTCTGGAATAATAACCATGACTGCAGAAGTTTTCCAAGCAGCCCAGCCATGGTCTTGTGCCCAGAGCTGGGAGCTGGAGGAAGCCTGGTGATCCAGGTTGTGGTAGCAGACATACATCAAGTCACGTAAGGTGGCAAAGAGTACTTGTAACCAGCCAAGAGAAGTTCCCAGTGTTGCCTCCAAGAGGGGATATGTTGGGGCTCTGGAGAGAGGGTGGAGAGAGCTGGGGCAGTGAGGTGGGTAGTCCTGCTGGGAAAGGAGAACACAGGCAAAGATGCTGACCTTGCCCAAGAAGTCATAAAATAGTTTTAAAAAATGAACTTTTTTTTTTTTGTGGAGGCTTATTTTTCTCTTCTCCTCACTATTCCAGGTCCACAAAAAGCTAAGCTTCAAACTGTCCCTGCTACTCTGAGAGCCAGAAATGTCTGGTTTCTCCCTCCGGGGACTGCTGTGATTCTCCAGCAGCTCTTCCTCCCAGCAGCTGCAAGCTTTAAGAATCGTCCTAAAAACCACAGGGCTTGTGATAAAAGCTTTGCTTCAGATTGTATCGTGTACCAGCGAGAGCTCTGATTCCAGGCCACTGTCACGGTGACAGTCACGAGGGGTTATCGGCAGAAAGCGCCAGCGTTCGCTTCCTTGGAGAGGGATGTTGTAGTAATGAGAAAATAAGAGATTTCAGCTGCCTTGCCCAGCTGAGCTCTCAGCCTGTATTACCTCGAGCACAGAGAAGAATGTCTTTAATATCATCTGTAGAATATGAGTCATCGGGGCTTTTTTTAATCCCCCTTTTTTTTTTAAGAAAAAAAAAATCTGAAATTCTGCTTTGTATTTTATCATGAAGAGAGAAACGGGCTGAAAGGTAATTGGATCCTGTTGCTTCCTAAACAGCTAAATATTTACATATAGGTTGGGCTATTAATCATGGCCCCATATGGCAGGAAAGCTTGCCATAGCACTCTAGGGAAAACTGCTGCGCGCAAGTGTGTTTGTCTCACAAATGTCTCCCTGACAGCTTTACTTTCATCACAATCAGCTGTGACACCATAATTACAGATTTGGGGAGGTTTTCAGCCTCTGAGTGATTGATTGTTTGATACACACAATTTAGAAGATAGATGTTCTTATTTAAATCAACTACTTAGCAAGGGAACTGGTGACACGTGAAACAAAGTGGAAACAGCCCATGACTGTGCCAATGTCCAGGACAAACCCCACACTTGCATCTCCAGCCCTCTCTCCTTCCAGGGCTTCTGGGCAGGTATGATACATGAGGGGTTGCTGCCCACTCAGCCTCTCACCTCCTGTCTCCTGCTTACTGGTGACCCAGGGGTCCATCACACTTCTTCAGTTGAGTACTTGACCTTGCTGCTCATGGGCATTTCCATTTTTTGGCTCCCTGGAAACACTCAAGTGACCAAGGGAAAAGATCCTATCTGCTGTGGTTATTACTGGTCTCTGATTTAGTGCGTTCAACCTATGGTGATACTGAACTCTGTTAACTTGCCCCAGTGGCAGTAAATCCCAGGGAGGGATGAGGATGCAGTTTCTTTCCATTTGCTCCATTTTTACCAGCTGTCAGTTTTAAGGAGCAATAGCACTCAGGGTCTAGTTCTCTTGTGTCAGGACTGATTATTTTTTATGGCCTCTTGTAGATCCTAGTAACTCATCCTGGCTCCTTCTGCCTTTTTCCATGCTGGCCTGTACTTACAGCATCCCTCTTTTGCTAAGGGCATGGGAATCCACGGGAAGGCAAGAGGGGCTGGGAAGGTGAGGAGGGGGGATTGTCCATTACGTGAATGAGCAGCAGCGCGATGGAGCTCTGCCATGGGTAGATGATGCTGCAGTTGGGAGCTAGCGGGTCAGTCTGAGCAGGCTGACCAACTTGGATGCTTGTGCACACACATAATCTATGCATGCTGATTTTGCTTATTTGACCATTCTGGCCAGCCTGCTGCTGTTTGCCTGGATAGAGATGTTAGATTTGAAATGTTCAGTAATTACCATTTGCTAATGGCTTAACAAGTCAGATTGACATGAGTGCCTGAACAAGCTGCTGCTGAGATCTTCTTTCTACTTTGGTCAGCTGCTTGCAAGGCCTGCAAGTTGTCACAAGCTGGCTGTCACTCCTGAAAAGAGCTGCTTGAACAAACCCCCAAATTTTATATATATATATATATATACACATATATATAAAATCAGTTGTGTGCCCTTCTGGCTCTGCAGCTTCTCTTTAACGAAGCAGACAGAAATCCTTGACCTGGAATAACGTCGCATTTCCTACTGAGTGCCAGATGACACTCCTTGTTCTTCTCCAGAGGGCTCTCATCCCTGGGACAAGCCATCAATCTTCTTGTGCTGTCTCCCTCTCTTTAGGATCTTTTCTGGATTCTCACTGTTTCTGACCCATGAGTTTTGTGCTGCTCCTTTCACAGTGGTCTCCCTGAGGGGAGGAAGGATGCAGAACAGCCCGTTCCAGCCCAGCCAGTAACAGAGAAAACAGGGCAACTTTGTGAGAATTAGGAGCTGTGGATGAGCCCTGACAAGGGCTAGGACCTTGTGTGCAAACACAGCACTCTGCTGAGCCCGTATGACAGCCTGGTCCTTGTTCCAGCTCCAAGGAGGGGCTGGGACTCTCCTGAGGTCCGGTCTCCCAAAGTCCTTTAGCTGATTTCTGTCAAATCCTCCCAGAGATCTCAGGGATCCCCAGTCTGATGTGATGTCCCACAAGTGGCTCCTCACATCTTGTTCCCCAAGTACAAAGCAGCTGTGTTTATTCCTCCTCCAAACCATTTGTGCAGCCCTGGAAATACCCGTGTGACCATGGAAGGAGCCAAGGTGACCAGTTAGCTGAGATCCCAGCTTCGCAGTGCCTGCATGGCTCAGAGACAGGACCATCCGGGGCTGGTAAAATCTTTAGTCCTACAAATCACAACTATTTGAGGGGATAAATCATGGTTGAATACGAGAAGCCAATTGTTATAGCTACAAACTCACAAAATTTTGTTTTCATCAACATCAAGAAAGACAATATAACAAGGGTCATGTCTGTTTTTTCAGTCCTGGAACTGCTTACCCTCAGATCTATCCTTCACCCCAGGTTTGTGCTACCAATGGTCTGAAGCTGTATCTGTCTCTTCCTTTCTGCTCTCTGTCTCCTTCTGTGTGATCTCACCCATGCCTGCCCTCAACATGCACTTGGTAATAGAGTATCCCATAAATCCCTCCTTCTTCACTCACTAGAAGTCCTGACAGACCTTGAAGCTTCTTCTATTTGGGGGCTGAAAGTGCTCCCATGCTTGCCTGGTGACACCTTCTCCTATCCACGAACCCAGTGCAACCTAAATGAATGGCAGGGCTCCAACAGTCCATGTCTCACTAAAGTTTAACCCAGTCCATGATGCTTCAACTAACATCGGTGTGGACAGGGAAATGCTAACATGAAGTAAAGACTCTCTACTTCAGCATGTTCTTTTCAGGGTTAATTAAAGACAGACAATTTTAGCATCTTCCATCAGCAAATCCCTTCCTTAACTGGTTTAATTTTGTTGATGAAGTGCAAAGACTTCTGAAATTTACTTTGCAGGACATTTAATACGAAGTAAAATTAGTAGCTAGTATTTATATTCTAAATGGGCCACTCAGGGAACCTTTCCCACAGCACAAGAAGGTAAAGACAGAGGCTTTTAACCTTCTTTGCATGTAACGCTTGCCTAGGAGTTACATGGTAAAATTTAATTAAGCTAGATGGATAGCAGAAATTATTGGAAGGAGCTAATGAAAATTTGGTTTTAGGGAACTCCTTTTTTTCTGCACGGGGATGAACCAGCTGGGTTTGGCTGGTGATGCAAGACCTCCCTGAAACTGCTGATCAGCTTTAGCTGGGGTTGTATACAAGATGCGCTCCATCCTGTACTGTGCAGGAGCAGTTGGTAAGCCTGCCCAGTGACATGATTCCCTCTAACTCAGGCAGAGCCTGGATCAGTTGGAGTTTTCATGGGATCATGAGGGTTTCCTAGAGTCTCCCTTGTGCCAGGTGTTACAGACAGGTTGAGGTCTATGATTTAAACAGACGAAGGATGTTAGAGGAACAAGGAGCTAACACCCTCCATAGACAGGCAGCACATCAGAGGAAGAACTGATGGAGGAATCACAGCTCACGGTCTGTTTCTCCTGCAGCGAGGAGAGCACACCAGTGATGGAATGGTACCGCACACGGGTGAGAGCCTGCAGCACCGCTCACACAAGCTCTGGTTCCCCATCTTGCACCGACAGCTCTGCACTGGGGCCCCATTTCACTCCCGCAAGTGTCATGCTGATCTGCTTCTGCTTTTAGCAATGAGGTTACCTCTTTCCTGAGCCTGCTCATACCAGGCAGGAGCTTTCCCATTTCCAGAGCACAATATTGCACCTTATGGCAACATTTTTGAAGAAGGTGGACACGACTTTCACATCGCTTCCGCACCGTATGACTCCTCCAGTCCTTCATTTCTACATTCCTAATTACAGCAGCTTCAGTGAAGCTACTTTGGATGCAGACCAATCTTACAATAGCTTCATAGTTCCCTCAAGATTGCCTTTGTAAGTAGATGTGGAAGTAGCTCCTGGTTGTGCACAGACAGGGAAACCGGGTTTTTAAGTTATCTGGAGGTCTCAAAATGTAGCCAGGGATTAGCAGGATTTTCAAAGTATTTCACCCTATATGAAACACAATCAGAAATAGCTCCCCAGTGCTGTAAGATCGTCATCTTGCAATTGCAGGGGATCAATTTGAAAACCTGAGTACATGTTACTTGTAAAAAAATTCCCACATGCATGCATGTGGATGTGTGTGTTAAATAGTATTTTTACCTTTATGCACTAATTTAGGGTAAGAAGAAATACTAACAATTTCTACTAAGGGACAGAATTTGTAAGGCAAATAGACCTTCCCAGGCTGAAATTTGCAATAGGCTTAGAGCTCAATTTATCTTCTGGCTGGCAGAATTTATCTTGTTTTTCTATAGAAATTCCAGATGAGACAACAACAAAAATAACTTTTTTTTTTTTTCTAGAAAACTCAAGGCAAACATGATTTAGTGTTGGTGATATTTGTTCTTGACAGAGCTAATGCTTTGGTAGGCTTTCCCTCGACCCCTTTAGAAGGCATAAGACAAAAATATTTGAAAATGCAATTTATGATGCGTTCTGTGCTGCCTTCCCGGATGTGATTCAGAGATGGATTTGGAAAGAAAAATATCTCATTTGAAGGCCCTCAGCTACCCGGCCCCACTCTGCATCCTGAGGAGAGGAGAGACTTGCATTTGTGCTTTGTTTGATACAGGCAGTGTGGCAGGGAGCCGGAGTATTTCCCAGGTGGGATGTCCTTGCAGCAAACAGTGAAACCACTTCCAGCATTGAAGTAAAGACCAAGTTAAGTGCCAAGGGTCACTGTTTGTTACCGGTGGAAAATGCCATGAATGGGAGGATACTAAGCCAAAGCCAGACGTTCAAGGCTGTATTTAGGGTTTAACAAAGACACCTTCAGGCTGTATTTCAGTTCTTGACTTTGCCCCCTGGCTCCCATGTGCCCTTGGATTCTCTCTGCCTTAGGTTTCTATCTATAAAATGGAGATGGTATTAATCCCTGACCATAGCAGCGTGTTAGGAGAACGTATCTATTGATGACTACAAAGTGTTCATGTAACTATGGCAACGGTGTGCCGGAGTTACCTCGGGTAGATATTCTGTCTTTTTGCATCTTGCGAGAGAAGTCAGACAAAGTGCTCAAATGTGCCCCGAAACCTCTCCGTGCTGACTCATCAGAAGCTGCCAGCCCCTGCTCCCTCTGAATTATTTCAGGAAGGCTGCTTATGTTGGGATTGAAGGAATGGAGGAAATTTTTAAAAAGTACCTTGCTTTATTGACAAATTATACCCAGTATCACAGATTTAACTTGGAAACAGTCCATTATGTTTTATGGCAATAAAAAAAGAAAGCTGAGATGTAAAATTTATTGCCATGAGATAATGAACTGCAGGGATGAATGTTCAGTGTAACGCTTCTCTCTACAACACGCAGCAGCTCTGCTCTTGCTTGGCGATCGTCATACCCACCTCCTCGCAGTTTGTTTATATGATAAAGAAGCCCTGAGTCTCTCTGGTAATACACCAGCATTGTCATTTAATCAAAACAATTTAATCCACTATAAAAAGAAGCCGACATGCAGGGGAGAAATTGATCCATGGAGAAAACAGTAATGTCGTGAAGAGGGAAAGCTTATCCAAACTCGGGGGAAATACAGGTGGTTGCTTTTCATTACACTGCAAGATGAACGGCATTGCAGAGACCAGGACAGGCTGCCCCACAGCAGCCCCTTCTCTCTGCGCACCGCTGGGAAGTGGCTGCAGTGGAGCTGTGCAGGTGATGGAGGTGCACGGTGCAGGGCGTGGGAAGGGCCTGGAGGAGCCCCTGGGAAGGCAGGGATCTTGCCTAGGATGAGCTGGGCACCAGCAAAACGCTGTGCTGTGGTTTTGGTGATTGGCTGGCCTCCAGCCTCCCAGCGAGGCCATGGAGACACTCTGCCTGGCTGGGTACCGTCCTGGCTGGCGCTGCTGAAGGAGGTGAGTGGAGATGTCTGTGTCTCTGTCCAGGAGCCAACCCACCCTCAGCAAGTGTGGAGTGGAGGGGTTGGAAACACCAGCAGCCTGAATAGTCTCGTTCCTTCCTCTCCCTTTTCCTGGTGGGAGTAATGAGGAGGCCTCATCACATCTCAGCTTTTGTATTTGAACTAAAGAACTGGTGAGGTCTAACTTGTCCCTGCGTGAGAGAGAGATCCCACACATTTACCCCCCCACACAGCATCCCTGGGTAAACACAAACCTACCATATCCTTGCAAAACCCACAAGTGAACAAAAGACCGACCTGTCTGCACCTCAGCTGCTGCTCCCGAGAGCGACAGGAGGTATTTCCAACAGGCCTAACACTTATTTTGAATAGAAAGCTTGATTTTCTATTTCCATTTTGCCCAGCTATCTTTGGGCAGAGCTGTATTCATTTATATTTGTATTGTGTTTTATTCTCTTTTACTGTTTTGTGTCCACTACCTTGGAGCTACAAGCAGAGCAGTTAATAAACACTCACATGAAGCTCATCCTTACCTTTCCTTCACCTGATCCCCATGAAGTCTCATTCCCAGTGCATTCCCCCTGGTATGGCAAAGGCTCTGCAAGCCAAGTGTGCCTCCCCTCTTGCCAAGGACACATACCAAGTAGCATCATTTAGGGAAGCTCTGCTGGCTCCTGGCCAGGGATGCAGTGAAGCTGATGAGCGAGTGACCTCAGCTGCTGACTTGCCTTTCTAATGGAGGACAGGGTTTGCATCACAGCATCTTCATTCTCATTGAAGATGCAGGGAGCTGAGATTTTTCCAAAGTTAGTTAGAAGCCTTTATTCTACTTTTAAAATCCAGTAAGGTCTTAAAACTGGTGTGACTTGAGCACCTTTCCCTCTGTAAGCAAACAATGAAAAGTCATTTTTAAAGTCCCCTAAGAGTTTTAGAATGTGGCTAACCTTAATTTTGAATGAAATTGATGTTTTCATTCACTTAATAAAGAGACAGACTCTAGGCACTGATTTCACTCAAACTAACATCAAGACATAAGCCATCCTGGATACAACTACAAGTAAGTCTTGACCCAGGGATAGCCCCAAACTTCAAATGAAATACAGGTGGGAGTAATTGATGCAAAGCTGCTGGAAACCATGCCTCTCAGGGCCACTTCCAGCTTTTTACAGAAAAAAAAAAAAAAAGCACTGGTAATATTTAATTGTTTTTGTCTTGCCAAACTGTTTTGTACAAAGTGTTAAGTTCCTATGTCAGCCAGAGGGGCTAAAGATGCTGTCAAATAAATCTGCCAGAGCATGCTGTTGACTTCTGCATTGGAGTTTGAAGCTGCCCCAAAAGTTATTGCAATAAAATTTCACTGCAGGCCAGATGAGTTTTCTGTGGGATCTTTTCATTCCCTGATCCCAGAACAAGTGATCCTCCAGCTTTCACAGGTCTCCTTCTCTCCTTAGTTGTACCAGAGGTAACTATTCTCCTGTAAAACACCCCAACTTCCATGGCAAAAGGCTCTCTGTTCCTCTCACTAAAGTCTCATCTCTTCGTAGCCTCACCTGAAACCAAACTTTTCCTCCTGTTGCACTGAAATCACAAGAGTAGACAAGGCAAGATCCCAAATCAATGTCCTTAGAGCCTGTGCTGCCCAGATGTGTGTTTGGGGCCTTCCCAGCACCTCTGACTCCTCATTTTTACCCATAATTGTTGAACATACAGTGCAAGAACAGTCCAAGGAGCCAAGCCCCTGCTCCCCGGTAAATGATCCAACTGCCCCACTACAGTGTCTTGTACACCTTCAATTGCTTGTCCCTGCCTACAGACTCATGTTGTACCAGGCTGCCCACAGGTATAGAAGGTGACCACAACACTTAGGACTGGTAAGAGCTGCTCCTTAGGTGAAGGAGACAGGAGGAACCTGTTAAAATGGGACTTTTCTGAGGAAATGGTACACCCCTATGACAGGGTACAGATTCTTCATCGGCCTCAATAGAGGTGGGATGGGATCAGGGTAGACCTGCCTCCTGCCAGCTGGTGGCTAGAAACCAACAAGCAAAACCATTCAGCTCATCTGCTTGAGCAAGCACTGGCTGCAAATAGGGCAGTTTGGGTCTTGCTTAAGGCAGCAGGCAGCATCACCTCAACCCACTGAGCTCTTCATTGTGTGCAGGGGCTACCTGTATCGTCAGTCGTACCATCCCTTTCTTTGTTTAATTGTTTTCAAAGTTTGGCTCTAGCCCAAGAAAAGTCTGGAGAGAAGTCTGGTGACAAACCAGCCCTCCAGAAACCAGCACATTTCCGCAGGAGCGGGTTTGCTCTTTGATCTGGTGGCTCCAAGGGGAAGGGAAGGACCTCTCACATCTTGTTAAACGCTTTATTCACACACATGTAATTAAGATATCCTATATCTACAACTCAGCATGCCTTTAATTAGAGACATTTCAGCACTAGAAATGCTGGCAGAAACAGATAATGGCGCTGCCTTTACATACTGCCAGGAGACAAAACCGACCACGGGAAAAGACAATTTCCCTGTAAATTAACTGAGCGTTCTGCCTTGTCATTTGCTGCTCTGTGCCCCACAAGGCTGATGGAAAGGAGATGAAATGCAACCCCCGCCGTCCAGAAGTACTTGCCAAGTTCAAAGAACAAGAGAGCAGCTGTGGCCACATGGGAAGGCACAACAAGACGCACAGACAGGCATAGCAGAGCTGATGGTAGAACGGGCAGCAGACCCCAGGTGAGGACCCTCAGGGACCTACCCAGCCTTTGTGAGAAGACTTAGCATAGGGCAGCAACAAGACAGGCATTACCCCAAGCCACCCTATGCTGCCAATCTGTGCAATTAAAAAACATAGAGATCCATTAAATGCAAACCCTAAGGTCATGCGTCCTCAAGGCTTCCCGGAGGCAAACCTCACCAGAATTTTAGGATCCACATTTACTTATAGCCAGATGGTGGTGAGTGCTGATGGGGTTCATCATACTATTCTGTGTGAGATCCAGAGAGATTATGTGATAGTAAGACAGAGTTGGTGATACCTCTTTATTTGTTCCCAGTGACATCTCTAAAGGATTCTCCGTTCAGATACTATCATCCACAAGGAAAGCAACATCAGAAAGGAAAAACAAAGGTTTCAGAACAGAGTCACTGAAAGAACTGAGATCTGGAAAGCCCTGCTCAAGGAGAGATGGGAACACATTTTCTTGATCACAGAAGTTCACTGGCCTCAGTCTAATGAATACAGGAAGATATTTCCAATAGCTGAGGGCACAAATGTTACTTGAGAAGAGTGGCAAGCTAAATCCAAGGAAACTCAGACTAGAAACTAGGTGAACACATTTAACCTTCGCAACTCCATGCCTAAGGATATGGGCATTTCCTCAAAATCTGCTCATTTCTCAACCATTTTTTAACATCTTTCTGATGACACTTCCATCCCTCCAATTGCAAGATGTGACTCATGAAGAAACCTTTCGATTAAGTTCCTTAGTCTGTCTTATCAAACAAAGTTAAGTCAGGATAGAAACATACTGCAACGGTCCTTTCTTAGCTGCCACATCTAAGATTTTTCTTGCCCCTCCATCTTATTTCAGAGCTGTTGCTGTGGTGTGGCAGGCCTGTGATCCCAGCGGATTACAAAGGTGATTCATGAAATGAGGAGGTGCACTGATGTCTGTGGGCTACATACACTTCAATTTAACTGCAGCTCTGTGGATTTCTCACACCCATGGGCTGATCTGGGGGAAAGATACTAAACGAAGCAATAAAGGAAGCTGCCACTTGAGAACTCTTTTTTTTATGTTATCTTATCTGTGAGTGAGAATTGTTCTCTGCCAAAACAGCCACCCTCCCCCTCAGCAGCTGGGACAACGGTGTTCTGCCTTTGGTGGTCTGAGCCATTTAGCTGTTTGTAAGAGCAATGAAGAAGATTGTTTTCTCTAGTGGACAATATCTGGCTGTCAGCTCATTTTTCCATTTTCTGTGTGCACACAGGAGCTGTGCAGCTTGGCTAGCTGCTGCGTGCTGTGTCCAGAGGAATCCTGAGAGCACTGATAGAGCATCTGCCCTGGAGCTCAGGTCAGAGAGGCAGGAGAGGACAAGAAGCATAGCCAGGAGGTAGTCAGAAACATCAGGAGATGCAGGGAAGCAGGCACACAGACAGTAAGAATGATTAAACCTGGGCTATGCAGATTTTAGTGCAAACTGGGAAGGCATTACGGAGTTTTGAACTGAGAGCAAGGCTGAGAAAGGGCCCCCTTCTCCCCTCTTTCAAGGGCTGAGGTGATAGGGAGTCATGCCAATCGCACGTAGCAGGGGTTTTTTTCCATAGAGCAGAGCTTCTCTAATTCAAGTTTTTAATTCTAATTAATGTTCAGGTAAGACATAGTTCAAAGCACAAGGAGCATTTTGTTATTTTTGTGCTTTGTTAAGAAAAATACGTTGACAGATCCATCTCAAGTCTGTTGTCTAATTGGAGTGCTACTCCACCATCTCAAGAATGGGACTCATCTCACCCTCCTTAAGAGCGGCTCTGTTGATATCTTCATTTGTAGTGGCCATCAAGATGCCCTTTTGATCAGCAGAGAAAATAGCACTTCAGCTTTACCGCTTAATGACCTCCTTCAGAAGCCTGCCAAAGGATGAGATGAACTACGTCTCCAGCACTTTCTCTTGAAGAACTACTAGAGGGGCTCAAAGACAGATTTAAATGGGAATCCATGCCTTAAACCCTCTCTAGAATGAAAGGAAGTGACAGATTTACTGGGACAAAGGAATTCCTCCTGGGTTACTAATAGCACAAATATATCACTGGTTCTGGTGACAAAGACACTAAACAGTTGTAGCTACTAATTGAGGAAAAAAAAACCCCAATCAATCTACAGCTAAGTTTAAAATAAAGAGATAAGTAAAGTTTAATGAGTTTTAACTCAACAGAAATTTGGAGAAGTACAGCTATTTTTATTTTGGACTCATTACAAGCAACAAAGTGGTTTGACAAAAGATGCCAAATTTCCCAAAAGACCATACTTTAATTAATTTAAAATCATAAACCAATTAACATATTTAATAATAAACACCCATACAACTAATTTTCTACTTGGAGATGATGTATAGTACTTAGGAAAAGGAAAAGAAAAGCCGGATTTCTCATAGAGCCTTTCGGGTGCAAAACTCAGCCCTGCCTTAGCAGTGGTCAGTATGGAGGTGAAAAGTGGCCACATGTTTCTGGTTTTAAGGGACACAAGTGGGTAAATGCTTCTCTAGACCCACCAGGCCACAGTACCCGGGTCCAGGCTGGGTCTAGACTATCACAGGAAAATGATCTTAGCAATGAGTTGGGTCATGCACAGGAGAAACAAAACTGTCTTCCTTCCCTGTTTGTTTCTTAACTGTCTAGTCCTGAAGACTCCATCAGGGCTTGGTAGAGGACAGGGTATCAGGCCGACAAATCTACCCAAGTGGGCAAACAGCTGAGATGGAAAACTTTTTTTTTGTAATGAAAATATTACTTTAACTTTGTCATTTTAATCAAAATACCAAAATACCAATTTGGAGTCAATACTTCTAAATGAAACATGTTTGTTCAGAGATGACATTCAGAACAACTTTTCTGAGAAAAAAAAATTGCATTTGTTTGCCTGTTTTGCCAAAATAAAACATATTCTCACAGATTGTCTTGCCTGGTGTCTTTTAGTTAATCTGTGGCTATAAAACCATTCTGACAACGAATTTGCCATCTGCTCCAATATTTCTTTAAAGTTATCTGATGATATGAGCTCTATTCTGCCCCCCAGAATAAACTTCCAGAGCAGGTTTGAGGAGCTACAGCTTGCTTGATGGAGATTTTTAAGATTATCATCATCTGAACACTGTCTTCCTCTATCTGCTCACCTCATGCAAGTGGGATGTGGGTACTGCTGACCCACAGATGGTACCCAAGCACATCTCAGAGCTCTGGCTCCCTGTTACCAGCATGGCTTGACAAGCCAAACAATCTTCAGTGAACTTTCCCACAGCTTCAACATTTGGAAACCAGAACTTCCCTCAGTGAATGTTTCCCCATACATGTCAACGGGAATACAGCTCTGCTCTGGCTCCTTGAACTTATTTTGCTTCATCTACCTCAAAGCATTTTTGATGGTTGCCTAGAGCACCTCAGCTCATGAGGAGATAACTGTTTTGTTGTTTTCCTCAAAACTTCAGAGCTGGCAAAGGGCGTCAGACTGCTTTAAATATGCCCTAGTTTCAGATGTAACTTCAAGTGTTCATCCTGCAGTAATAACACTCCAAATGGTGCAATTAAGCAAGGGAGAGTGGCTCGTTTCCGTCTAGAGATCAAAGTGATACCAGTTCAACAGTGCCACGTAGCATTGCCGCAGGGGCTGGCTAGAGTGTATTTTTGCCAGAAAGCCTTTTACCTAGAGTTTGTGTCCAAATGTCTCAGCACATAAAGTTACCTGTGAACTGAAAACTCTCTCAGTGTGGAGCTGAAGGAAAAGACACCCAGGTGAGAGGACTCACCTGTCTGGGTCTCACCTTGTGGGAGGTTTTGGGTGACTCTGCCAGGAATCCCCACGGATCATTTTTGTGCATCTTCATCTTTCTTCCTTTGGTTGGTTAAAAGTTTGTTTTCCTATTTCTCAGCCTAAGCAGGGAGAAATGGAAGATGCCTGAAGCAATAGTTCATGTTCTCCAGGTCATTAGGAAACCAAACAGAGAGGGGATGAAGATTTGGGTGATGTTTTTCACTGATATCAGAGAGGGAGGGCACGGCCTGACCTATTCAAGCAGTTCAAAGAATACCTCATATAGGGGAAGGAGGACTAAATATAAGGATTGGGAAGAAAAAGTGAAAAAAAGATCAAATAAGCTTTAATAACCTGGATGTGTGTGATCCCAGATGCTTTCTGACAATAACATGTTATTGCTCATCATTATTGCAAGACAGAATTAAAACTGCTTCAGTACTTCAACTGTGCAGTTTTGGACCACAGCATGCCAACATTTCTTCTATGTGTAGCACAAACCCATGAATTTCTGGGTTTATAATAGCAGTTTGGAGGGCAATGAAGAGATCCCTAAGTCGCAGTTTACCCACAGGTCCCACTGTGAGCTATCAGCAGCCTAACCCCGTCTAAGCACAGCTTTCATTTGTGAGCACATCAGTGTGTGCTGGGCTCTGGACTTCGCACTAAAATTGCTGTAAGCTGGTATTTTAATGGGACTTCTTGGCTGTTTTTAGAAGGCTATGAGACAGTGAGTACAAAAGAAATTGTAAGGGAAAGAGAGCTTTTTAATCAGTCCTGATAACAGACACTGTGTCCTGGCTGCCCATGGGGTACAGGAGAGCTTCAGGTCACCAAGACAGAGCTCTCACTAAGCAGAAGCCTTGCACAGAGCCTAGACCAGGATCTCCTGAGGCTCTGGGTTCTGCTGCTTCATAGGAAGATGAATGTACAGCCAGAAGGAAGACAAGTGTCTTCAGTCCACCCTGCAATCCTTGCCCCTCCTTGGAAAAGTCAGCATGGGAGGTCTGTGTCCCCACATTGCCTGGACACAGGGGACATATGGAGATGGTTCAGCTGGTGGTAGATGGTTTTGCACAGCCAGGACCTCTATTTCTCTGGCCAGGCTCCTCTACCAGAGTCCTAGCCCATCAACTTGCTGTAAACCAACATGGGAAGGGCCTTTAGGCTCTTCTCTCCCCAGGCAAAAGCCCCACTGGCTGTTTGTGGGACAATATCCAGGTGTGCAGATTCACCTCATCCAGGGATGGGCATCCTCTACAGAGACTTTTTCGACCTGTGCCTCTTCTCTGACCACAGCAAGGACAACTGGCTCCCAACATTGGATGCCAAGAGGCAGCAGGGACAAAGCCTGACTCTGCTGCTCCAGTCATTTGTGACTTGTAACTGTTTGTTTCTTTGGGAATTGCTTCACTTACTCTAAATAATTTAAAATTTTGTACACAAAAACTAATCAAGAACCCAAATTATCTCCTTTTTAAGCATGGGAAGATGTGCAGAATCAGCCTGAAATAATTTAGAAAATAATAAAGGCAGATTCAGTGACAGACGAAAAAGCATAGCAAGTACAGCTGTGAGCTGGTCTAGGTTTATCTCAGCTACTGAAAAGCAGACAAAAAGGTACTGGTGTATCTCATATTTAAATTTTTAAACCAACAACTTGGTTGCATGCAGATTTGGCAAAATAATGAATATTCTGCTTCAGCTGCTGAACCTAAATATTCAGAAGAAAAATGGCACACGTCACACAAATAAAATTGATGCTGTTTCTTTTTAAGTGGGATGAACATCCCCTTTAAATCCACTATTTTTAGTTAACTAAAATTTACCAGCAACATGAAATAAAATGTTTGTCTCCTTTTGAGAACTTAGTCATCCTGCTCAATCTTTTTCCTATTTTTTCACTTTTAAATGTATTTTGCCCCTGCAAATTTCAGGTTCCTGGTACTTTCACTATTTGTTAAAACAACAACAACAAAGTCTGAACATGTCTCTTGGGTGACTTGGGTCACCATGACCCCAGTCCCTATGTGTCACCACCTCTGTGCTCAGACAGGCACACCAGACCAGCACAGTACGAGCCTTCCCCGGCTTGGCTTTCATTTAAAATCAAGAGCTTCAGGCTGTGAAGTGACAGTCACCCTCAAATAAAGGTCCCATCCTGCCATGGCAGGGACCAGTCGCTGCTGGGAGCAGCGGGTCAGAGTAACCCATCAGGGCTCACAGCTCCGTCCCACAGGTCCATGTCTGGTTCGGCACCGAGCCACTGCAGTGTGCAAATGAATTAGGGAGGGACGCCGTGACAAATCGAGTTCTCTCTGACATGCCAATTGTCTGAATTACATGTCCCTTCCCCGGAATGCAGCCCATAATCACAGCAATTATACATGACAATCATTAATAATTGCGTTTTACTTCAATCAATTTTTACTAAAATATAGCCTTTGTGCCAGGTTCCGGTTAATTTTTCCTATATATGTGTCTCAGGCGTTTGCAATATTCTTGTGCGAAGATGAATCAGGACAAATGACAAGATGACATGCTGCATTTCTTGGGGGAGCCAATTTTTAATTAATTGTTATTCATAAACTAATTATTGGATTTACAAATGAGTTCTCAAGAAATTGATTAGCCCTTGGAAGCTGCATGTCAGCCATTTGCAGAAGGATATGAGCCTGCTTTCCTTCATAAGACTGTAAATCCACATCTTGAAATGCAAAATTATTTTTTTTTTTCCTGGAGCTCTGGGTCCCTGGCCAAGGTCATCTACCATCCCCCCTCTGCAAAGTGCTGGCATTTATCCTGCGTCACTTGGATTAGAAGCAGTTTTGAGAGATAATTTCCTTACAGAATGGACTGAAGCGGGGAATGGATATCTACAAGCGTATCTGCCATGCCTTAGGTGCTAAGTGGAGCCTCATGCAGGGAGGATGCTGCCCTAGTGCATCCTTGATTGAAACCAGCCCATTAAAGCTCATCTGCTTTGTGCTTCCCTGCTTAGCAGCTTGTCCTCAGTCAGAGGTATTAATTGTTTTCAAATATTTAAGACATTAGTGGTGTTCTTGCCAGAGGTGACAGTCAATTTCACATCTGTCAATTCCTGTCTGTGTGCTAATGCAGAAATGGCTCTGACTTGTGGTCCATCACTGAGAGGGTTCAAAGGTGCAACTGCCCAAAACCCTTACAAGAGGGAATTGTTTGAAACACATTTATGTCACGACCATGTCACTTTTCATCCTGGCACCTCATTTGGTATTTCATACATGCCAGGATGTATAATCCAAAGAAAGCTTTTCAAAGCCCTTCTAAACAAAACTAGAGCTATAGATGTCAAAGGTTCTATTACAAAGAAAATCTCAGTTCAAGCTGAAATCAAAAGTTGCTCTCAGTGTTCCTAAAATGAATGAAAAATGTCCTTGTTTATCCTACTGAAGTCTGCAGAAGCAGCAAAAATCTGTGTGCACTGCAAACCTCTTATTTGTCAGCTATCACAAAGCCAAGCACTTAACAGATGGGGAGGCACAGCTACATTTCTAATCAAGTTCCTCAGATGTTCAGAGGAGGGAAATGTTGACTTTGGTGTGTCTGTGAACAAACTGGGGGTCCAGCTACTCTGCCTGCTTCTGGTCAGGGAACCAACTCCTCTGTCTGTGGGCTCATCCTGGCAGCCCATACACTTCCTTGCCAGGTGATGGAAATCCAGGAGGAAAACAGGATGCCAGCAGGAAGCAACACTGGAAGCTTCTGTGCAAGAAGTCTGCACCTCTGCCCAGAATAGGAAGATGTCAGAGGCTAAACACAAGCTTAGTTCAGCACTCTCCTGACCAGAGAAGCTGGAGTTGTGACCCCACCTGCAATAATTGCCACCTTCCTGGGAGGCCTGCAGGAGCTGTATGTGGAGGATGGTGTTGGTTTGATGCAATGGCAGCACCCCAGTACACAAACTGCATCACTTTGGAAATGCTCTAATGGTGCTGTGTCAGGCTTCTTTCCTATGTTCAATTCCAAACCCCTTGTCTCAGCTGTGATGCATCAGAAAGGAGCAGTCAAATACAGGTGAAGAACAGAGGCCAAGCTTGGGACAGTGGAACAAGACAGGACAACAGATCTCCTGATAACACTCCCTGCGGTGCCTGTAGGCAGGAATGGGGTATAAAAAAAAAAAAAAGAAACAATGCCTAAATCACACAGGCATTGCCATGCTCCTTCCCCTAGCTCAGGCTCATGCCAATAGCCGAGCAGCTGTTGGTGGGAGGTATCCCAATACCAGGAACATGTCCCTAGAAAGAAGGGGCTCAGGTGTATTTAAATCCCAGAGTAATTTTCCACTGCAAGAACATCCCACACCCCTCCCCAGGGTTTGGACAATCCTTTCAGCAGTGCACACCTCCACTGCTGGCATCTGCATGGGGGCCAGTACAACCTGACCCATCACTGTAAGAAAAACTGGGGCAGGTCTCCCCTGTGTCAGGCTTAATTAGAAAAAACACAGAACACCTGGCCCTTTAGAGGATGAAACAAAGAATTTGCCTCCCTGGAGGTTCTATTTCTCTTGTGCACTCTCAAGCAAGTGCCTTTCCAGCCCTGAGCAGCCCCTGCAGCGTCACTATTTGCCTTGTTAGCAGAGGCAGCAAACACAGAACAAGCCTGTTCTGCTTTCCAATCCCCAATCCCTCACACTTGCATCTCCACTTCACTCCCTAAGGCTGTTGCCTGTGATTTACTCCTTTGCCTGCAGTCAGACAGTCACCAACAAGCTCCTGCCAGATACCTACATCTGGCTCCATCTCTGCACAGTCCCCCGCTTTAGTTGTGCTCATGGGACGAGCTGTGTGCTTGCTCTGCTCTGCTTCCCAGCCAGCCTACCTCAACTGCAGCCCTTGTTTTGCAGCATCATCTGTAAAAAACCAGAGGTCCCCAAGCCCTGGCTGCGCAGGTCACAGCCTGGTCAGATATTATTTGAAAGTTTGCTAGACTCCTTAGGCTTTCCTAAGGTCTTTGTTGCAGGATTTGAGATATGACTTCCCTGTCTGAATTCCCTCACTATGCCCATGATGCTGCCTTGAATGCTGTCCTGCACATGAACATGATAAAAGGAGATGTCCCTGCTCCTCGCAGAGGGGTTGAACTAATGACCTTTAAAGGTCCCTTCCAACCCAAACCATTCTATGATTTGAACACCGCTGGCTTCCCCTCTGCTCCTCCCAGTGAAAAGGAGGAGTTGGAGTGTCCAAGGACCCTGATCCCTTTCTAGACATCTGCAATAATCCCAGCCATTCCCAACACCTCTGGGGTTAAACTCAAACTCTGTGCTGAAACTTGTACAGACCCGTTGGTTCTTTGGCTTTATACCTATGATTAAATTGGGATGCTGAGATGATATTGATTTTGGCTGTTAGCAGAGTTGTCATTAGGTTAAAAGAGGCTTGAGCGATGGAGGGGAGCAGAGGTGACTGCTGCCTCCCGGCATGGTGTCAGTAACTGAATTTTAGAGAAGGGCATCAGCTCCCACCTACAAAAGGGAGGGATGAATTACACCAGCACAGTTACAGAGATGTACCAGTGTTTAATGCATTGAACATGATGTGTTCCTCTCTGGTGTGGGAAATGTTTTGCTTCAAAAGTGGGGATCATTGGCTGAAGCCGAGTCCTCTCCATCACCATTGCTGGGGCAAGGTGGGTGTCTTTCAGTAGGCACTCTACAGCCAGGAGGGTGACTGGGGCAGTCAGATGGACCATGTTGATAAGAGCGAGGTTATAAGGATGGAGGTGCAAACCTGATCTCCTTACCTGCCCTAGTCATGCCAAGCAGAGCACCACAGTGCCACATTAACACCCTCCAGTGTGCAAGACACCCTGGCAGGTAGGCAAGAGGCAGGCCATGGAGGCTGGAGTCCTGCAGAGCAGTGCTAACATCTTTCACATCCTTCCAGAGGGAGAGGACTTAGCTCAGGGCACAGGCAAAACAACCTATTCTCTTCACTCTGTCCATGAGGATGTTTAGACAAACATTTTTGACCCATCACTAAGACAAGAGCTACCTCTGGTAGCTCAAGAGATGCAAACACCTTCTCATTTTCCTCACAAAAATCAAACAGCAGGAAAAGAAAGAAAGAAAAAAAAAAACCTCAGCAAAATCCCCCATCTCACTGTAATTAACCTTGGTGCTTTTTATTCTTTCCTACAATGATATTTTACAGCCAGATTTCAGAACAAAATAGCATGTCTGGAAAAAAGTTGGAATGAAATTATTTGGCTTTAACTTGGGCTGTTTCATCTCTCTCTCTTTTTCTCCCAGCTGAAACTATTTACTAATTCAGAAAAAGTTCTGAAACTGCATTTTTAAGCACATCAACTATTTGTCGGGGAAAAAAAACCACACAAAACCAAAACACCCACAAAACCAACACAAAAAAAAAAAAATCACCCAGCTGTCTCAGATTCTGCTATTCACCTCCTACCTGAGGTTGTCCAATCTGTGATAGTTTTTTTTCTTCTCCAAAGAAAGTGGTTATTATCACACATGGTTTCTGTGGCCAAGTCACTAAATCATCTGAAGGTCAGATTTGACCCTATGGTTCATGCAGTTTGCTTCTCAGGTCACGGGACTGTTTTTAATCCACCTTAGGCAGTGACTGGTGTGTCTGAAGAGCAAGGGCTCTTGGTGACCCATGCTGGGATGCCAGACCATTCCCATCACTCAGCCTGCTGCTGAACCCTCCTGATGTTGGATGGAACCTCACCCTCAGAGTGAGATGTTAAGGATGCTCACACGCCCTCTAGTCCTTCTAGAGACTGTCCCACTTGTGATAGAGGCTGCTGCTGACCCACACCCCCACCAAGTTCATCAAGGAAAGAAGGGTGTGCAGATTGGCCACACACTGCAGGGGACAACCCAGGGCAGGGGGGTGGTGGGGCTGGAGCAGAGAGGGGGCTCTGATTGCACTTCTGTTGGCAAAGCCTCCCCACAGCAAGAGAGTAAAGCCCTTCTTACCTTTAGAGGGGAAACCAGCCTTTACAATGGGAGTGTGGGGAAGGACCATCCCAGCGGGCAGTCTGCCTTTAACCTGACCTTGTGGAGCATCGTCAACTGCAGTACTGGAAGCTGCAAGTGATTCTCATACTTTCCTCATACACTTCATGCTAAACTTGTCTCGAAAAACTAATTTCTATCTCAATGAAAGGCTTTGAGGAGCCTTGTGATGAATGTCAAAAGACTCCAGCCCATCATTAGCCACTGCTGCTCTTGCAATAGAGAAATAATTGATAAGCAGAAAGAAAGCCAGGAGGGAAACAATCTTGCAGTCTCTGCTGGTGTCTTTAACTCCTTCAGAAGTGCTGTGAAACAAGATCAACCTTCCCAAATGCTGAAGCCCACATGGGGGAAAGAACAACAGCTGCTAAAATTGATTTTTTTTTTTTTTTTTTTTTTTTTTTTTTCTCTATATA